>JARFNZ010014231.1:0-14645 GCA_031763405.1 Balanus nubilus
CGCTTGTTCTATTTATGCCGGACACGAAGGCTGAAAATGATTATGATGTTGCTGTGGTGCAAAATGGAAATAAGATGCTGTGTGACGGCTTGGAGAAAGATTAAGCGAAACTCTAGATTGGTGTATCATCCGGAATGTATCCGTGACGGCGGATTCGCCACGCCGGAGGGCCGTTTGACCGGCAACTCACGATTCCAACTCGGCTATCACGCGCCATGGAGCAGCACTAGGGAGCGTGACGAACACCTCACGAGCGACGCACGAACCCAATGGCGTCTGAGACGTGGCATTGCGTTCAATCACCTCGCCCCGCGGCACCACATCGACATCACACCATGGTAGCACGCTCCCCGACGGTCTGCAGTTTTGCGTTGCGATGTGTCTCACCTTGCGTGTCCGTTTCAGATTATCCCGTTCCTGGCGCTGGGACTGGGTGTGGACGACATGTTTCTGCTGGCTCTTACGTACTCCGCCACCGATCTCAGCCACACGCCTCCGCAGGTCAGTTCAACGCGCGACGTCTGATGCCCGACACTCGAACAGCCTAACAGTCTAACGTCGACCTCTTCACCTTTGGTTTCCGGTATTTTGGGGAAAACTTTAATAATGCAAATTGCAACCTTCAGACTTGTGTTTTACGTCAAATTTGTATTTTACCATAGATAACTGCAGTAACTACATTTACCATAGATGACTGTAGTTGCTACAGTTATCTATGATTTTACAGATTTACAGATTTGATCTCATTTTAATTCGTTAACTGCTCGACGGACATCCACAAAAATGGCCGATGGCCGCCGATTAGTTCATCGTTAACTGAGCCCCACGTGAACCCTCATGGCGTCATGTGGCATGTTGGTGCGGCGGTTTGTCCCAGCAAACGAGTCTGTTTACGATCCGCGTCCCGTGGGCGGGAGAGATGCTATCGCTAGCTTTGTCTCGCCTCCTGTGCGTGTGTATGCGTGCGAGTGCGTGCCTGTGTGAGCGTGTGAGCGAATCACCGGCATTGTTTTCAATGTTCCGTCCACCCGCCGGTGGGACCCAGCTAGTCAGTAATGTGACCAGACCTCTCCTTTGTCTGTGTATGCTCCGGCGGCATTTGCATTTAGTTTACATGCGTCTGTAATGCTACCAGCGCGGCGCAGAGGTTAGGTACGACTGGAGAGGGTTTGTCTCCGCTGCCGTCTCGCACAGAGCCGTCGGTTGTCGAGCGCTGGTGAAGTTGCTTGTGGGAGGATGGCGGCATCACGGGTGGAGTTGCTTGAGTTGGGTGAGGAGATGGCGGTCGATGTTCACTAGAAGTGACGTAAGTGCTGGGCATGTTCGAAACTTGGTTCTGAGCATGGACACATGACTTGTCCATTAGCTGTTTTGCGTACTCGCCATACACGCGGGTCGTTTACCGCCATTCCCGGACTTCGGATGGGACTGAGTGCCTAACGGTCGGGGTCGGAGCCCCGTCTCCCCCTACCTGCCGAGATGTTATCAGGTGTGCGCCTGGAATGTCTCCGTCGGGCCGATCTGCGCCATCTATCGCCATCTAACGCCGCCCGCGTCGCTCCCTCGGGCTGGGGCACGCGCCGGTCACAGCCGTTTGTCTCGGCGACCTTCGGTGCGTCTGCTGCGCCCATGGCGGTCCGGGAATGAGGGACATAGTGGAAAACAATCCAACAAAACAACTCACTGGACTGCTGGCTACCTGTGAATTCATTAGATACTATCCGAACAAGTACAACATACAAAAAGTACTATTTGGAAAGACGAGACCCTCCACCATCGGAAGACGAAGCGTTTCGATAAAAGCCGAGTGACTTGTGAGTTATGTCTTTGCATCGATTCGAAGAACTCTGACGTTATCTAGCAAGAACTTGTCGCTGTTCTCGGTTGTTGTTACGTGGTACAGTGCTAGCTCGCTGGGTGGCCTGCAGGGCGATCTCCGACCCTTCTGGGTGGCTCTATCATACGTCCCGGCCACCCCGGAGGCAGTGTTACTCAGACGAGGGGCGCGGCCGGCGGTCCGCGGAGGGGACGGATGAGCCAGCGTTCGAAGTACGCGTACTGCAGAACGAACTGACTCAGGCGGAACCTATGTGCATGTTGTAGATGCCAGGCCAGTCATAAAGCATGCAATTATCCTTGGATTTATGGTTTGCGTATTTTATCTGATGGCGCAATAGCTCGCCGAAGATTGCATCTTTCCGCTGATTGAATATACAAGAATGTGCACTGATTTTATTAAGGGCTATTATCAGTCATGTGGTATCATTTCAATCTCGGGATTATTACCTGCGTTAATTGGCACATGTACCTCTCGTCTTTCGGTCAGGCCCTGCGCCTTCATTTGTTATTTTAACGAAGGTATTATGCAGTCGGCTGCGGTGCTCCAGCGGCGCAACAAATTCTTGGCCGGGCAGCGCCCGGCATTATTCCTTTTGTGCGCGGCGCGGGACCGCTCCCTCATTGGAATAACCACCACCCAGGCCCCACGCAGGATCGCGGGCTGGGTCGGGCGGCGGCGGCGGCAGGTGAAACATACCACCCACCCGCCGAGCCGCCGCCGCCGCCGTGGCCCGGAGCCGGTACCGTCTTGATTAGCACATTCCGAGGCGCGCGGCGCACGGTGGCGCACAGCTGCCGCTCTCGGGGTCGGCCGTCACGGTGATGTGTTTGTCACGGGGTCCAGGGTCTCCGGAATCAGAGGACGGTGACGGGAGGGGGTCGGGGGAGGGGTAGGGGTAGGGGGCTCTCCAGGGGGCGGAGGCGGAGTGACGGTCGCAGTCTGACACCGGGCCACCCGCCGCGCCGCCAGAGATCGGAAGATTGGAGAAGCTTTTGAGATAGTGCGACCGGCGCGCAGCCTGCGGCGACTTTGGGACGAATGGGCTGGGGGTACCGGACGGCCGCGAGATGGGTCGATCGCAGTACCTGAGACGGATGCCACCTGTTGCGAACGATGCTGCTCTTGATGGATAGCAGAAGCATGCGTCTCCATCCAACCATGAACCTCATGAATCATTGGCGATCAACTTTGAAGGATACGACTGTGACTGATTGATGGCGATATTGTGTTGATGCAGTGTTTGTGACGGCGTATCTGAAGTCGTTCTTGTCGCTGCCTGACGCCAGTATCGCTGACCGATGTGTCCCCGTTTGACAGAACCACGTGGGCGAGGTACTGAAGCGGGCCGGCGTCTCTGTGCTACTCACCTCTCTCTGTAACGTCATGGCCTTCCTGTCGGCGGCCATCCTGCCGATCCCGGCCCTGCGGTACTTCTCACTCCAGGTACGGCCCCCACTCACCCTCTCAAGTGTACCACCATCTCCCCTCCCCTCCAGGGCCCTTGGAACGGCTTTGCCATCACCCTCCAAGGGTTCCGAAGGTTCGCCGCCCGCTTTCCACCCGATCAAGGGCGAGAAAAAAACGAGTCCTTCGACCTGATTGTGTAATTGCCGACAAAAAAGTGTCTGATAACAGATCAGGGTGAGAGGGTTGAGTTTCGATGTAATTAACATGTCATCGCGTTCGGTTCTGAAGGCTCACAGACGGGCACATCACACTGCTGACTGACGACCTGATTATTATCTCATCGCGATCTGTCTCAGTTTACCTCCCCCCCATCCCCCACCCCGGCACTGTCTTCCTTTGTGGTGCCAAAAACGGTCTTGTCTTGTATTCTAGCCGGGAAGAGTTGTAGGTACTTGTGAATTCACGCTATGCGTTGCTGCAGGTATATCACGCGTGTCTGACGTAAGGGACGTTTATGGGTATTTATTGCGCAGAGGAATGCTGTTGCCGAATTGAAACACGGACCCTCAATTACCTTACTCAACTAACAAAGGGTTGATGGCTCAAGGAATGGGTATCATCAAAGCATCTCGGTAACAATAGAGCCATTCTTCCGCTAGATTTGTTCCTTCTGACTCGGACCTCTGCGTACATGGTACAAACCCTGTAGTTGTCCAGGAAGTCACCGGCTGCGTCTCTCCCACAGGCTGGCATTCTGGTGCTGTTCAACGTGCTGTCCATCTTGTTCATCTTCCCGGCGATGCTGAGTCTGGACCTGCGCCGGCGGCGGGCCAAGGCTTACGACCTCATCTGCTGCTGGTCTGAACGGTCCGCCTCTGACACCGCCGAGCCGTCGCCGCCGCCGCCGCCGCCGCCGGCCGCCACCGAGCCTGCTTCGTGTCTCGCCGACGGCCGGTCGGGCTCGCTTCCCGCTCCTACCTTCTCTGCCACAACGCCAGCAGGATCAGCCCCGGTGTCTACTCCCTCCAGTGGGAGCAGCAAGCCTCCAACAGCGACAGCGCGCTGCTCGGCCGCCGGCCGCTGGCTGGACCTGCCGTGGCTGGTGCGCCGCTACTATGTCGGCTGGCTGCTGCGGCGGCCGACCCGGATCACCGTGCTGCTCACCTCGCTGGCTGCCGCCAGTCTCGGGGTCTGGGGCGCCGCCCAGTTGCGAGACGGGCTCGATCTCACCGACGTGGTGCCCAGAGGGTCGGACGAGTTCGCCTTCCTCGAGGCGCAGCGGAGGTACTTTGGGTTTTTCGAGATGGTGGCGGTGACGCAGGGGGACTTTGAGTACCCGACCAATCAGCGGCTGCTGCATCAGTACCATCAGGCGTTCACACGGGTGCCGAGTGTGATCAAGAATGATGATGGTGGACTGCCTGACTTCTGGCTGTCGCTCTTCAGGGAATGGCTGGTCGGTGAGTGTCGCGTTTCTTTGGAACTTTGTGCAATGAATGTGCGTAGTGAAACTATAGCCCGTTTATTTTCAAAAGGCAAACGGTCCAAAGTGTATTTTCAAATTTGTCACGTGCGTTTAATGTAAGTATTTAACATTGGAGCTATTAGGGATTCTTTTCGGAGGGCACTTTTGACTGTTTGCCTTTTGAAAATAAACGGGCTATAATGTGGCATTCACTTGATACAGGTGTTGTTTGCCTGTGTTTGTTATTGGATGTTATCTCACTTTCTCGGTAGCATCGGAATACATGTCATTTAGCATGATAACAATGTAAGTTGGCATCATTCATTCCATATTATAACTGGAATAACGCCAATTTATGAGTCATAAGTTGTGACAACTAGGTGTCAAATTCGACACACAACCCTCTTCATTTTATAACAGAAATCAATGTCTAATGCGTGGCATCAGTTGATTTTCATGTATAACACTTCTTTCCCCCTCCCTATTCCGCAGACCTGCAGAAGGCGTTCGACCGCGACTGGCGTCTGGGTCTGATCAACCGTGAGCGGTGGCACAGCAATGCCTCCGAGGAGGGCATCCTCGCCTACAAACTGCTCGTACAGACGGGCCGCGTCGACGACCCGATCGACAAGTCCCAGCTCCCACACAACCGACTCGTCGAGGACGGCATCATCAACCCCAAGGCCTTCTACAACTACCTGACCGCTTGGGCGTCCAACGACGCGCTGGCCTACAGCGCGAGCGGCGCGCAGCTCCGGCCGGAGCCGAAACACTGGCTGCACGTGGCCGGCGACGTGGAGCTTCTCATCCCCAAATCCCAGGCGCTCGTGTACGCCCAGATCCCGTTCGCGCTGAGCGGGCTCTCCGACACGGAGGCCATCGTGGACATGATCGCCGCTGTGCGCCGCGTCTGCCGCCGGTTCGAGGAGCGCGGCCTGCCCAACTTCCCTGCGGGCGTGCCGTTCACCTTCTGGGAGCAGTATGCGAGCCTGCGGTTCTTCCTGTGCCTGGCGCTGCTGTGCGTGTTCGTGGCCGTGTCGCTGGTGCTGGCGGTGACGCTGATGAGCGCCTGGGCGGCGGCCGTCGCCGTGGCCGTGATCGGACTCACCCTGCTGCAGCTGCTGGGCGTGATGGGACTGCTGGGGCTCAGACTCAGCGCCATCCCGGCGGCGGTGCTCATTATGGCCGTCGGACTCGGAGTTCAGTTCACCGTACATGTGCTGCTGGTGAGTACCGAGTGATGACGAGTTGTTTGTTGCTCTGTGGCTGAATAACCTGAGCAGTTGAGGAGAGCAGAATGGTGACGCCGAGCTGTTTATGTATCTGTGGCTGAAAAACGAGCAGTTGAGGCGCCCAAAACATAAAATCAGTATTATTTACGGTGCACGTTTTGATAGCAGTTCATTGTTCATGTGCTTCTTTTAGCAGTTTCTGTTAAGTATGTAGTGGTGCCACAGAAAGCCTGTTCTTTCAATAAGCGCATATTTTTGGAGAAAGTGTCTTGATGGTTCACGGAGAGCGTGTTTCTTAGGGAAGCAGCTTACAGCGAGTGTTTTGAGCCGTGCTGGGCAGCTGGGGAGCGTAGGCTTCTATAGCGTGACTCCCGCAGGCAATGTGACCATTAGAGGTAAACAGCGTACCGTGGACATTAGCGAGCCCCTTTCTCAGAGACGGCTCGGTAGTAAAGGCCTGGTTTAATAGGATTGATCCCATAAACACTGTTTATGGGACATTGTCGCTGAGCTGACTAACTGACCTTGGAGAACATCTGAACCCCAATCACCATGCTATTCAACTATGTTTTCGTGTTTTTTTTTGCGTAGTTTTCTTTACACAAACAAACCAGCGTATTTCCAGCCTGAAATATGTCATTCTACCCATCTGTTGGGGACGGAACGAGACGTAGCAGGGCAGGGCCACCCGTCCCGTCTCCGATTTTATCCGTCCCCGTCCCGACACTAGTGGGACAAAAACTCAGCGGCGGCTGGCGACCGCCGGTTGTTGGGTCATGTATCATCTCAGACCACCGCACACGGAGAGGGAAGGGAGGGGGGGGGGGAGGGGAGGGTAGGGTCGTAAAAGGAGTTCACTGTCACTTCGCGGCGGTGATGTATTATTGGGTTGGAGGGATCAGAGTTTGCATGAGCTGCAGCTGACTGGCTGAAATGCTTCTTTATATGTTTAAAAGGGACCGTTGATTGGTCTTTCTCCAAGTCTAAAAACGTATGTGACTTCCCCAAATCTGAGGGAATATGCGACCACCATTCCTCAACTCTAGAGGGATGCCTGACTATCCTCTCCTTGTGTTTGAAGTGGTGTCTAACCAGTCTTCTCCCCCTCCGCCGCAGGGTTTCCTGACGAGTCTGGGTGACCGCGCCACCCGCGTCCAGCGCAGTCTGGAGCAGATGTTCCAGCCGGTGTTCCACGGCGCCATCTCCACCTTCGTCGGCGTGCTCATGCTGGCCTTCTCCGACTTCGACTTCATCGTACGGTGAGTCTCGACTTCGACGTATGGAGGACCCACGCCGCCGGAGCGGCTCATGCTGTGTTTTTGTCGTAAGGTGTAGGCACTATGAAACTGTAGCAAGGCCGGTCTATGCTTTACTGTAATGAACAGGCAGAGCGAGGTTCGCTAGCTTTAGGATGGTCCTTCTGGTGCTTCGTTGCTATTTTGATGCAGCGAGGCGTCGCCGTCTTGAGTAGTAGGACACTCCTAGTGCCCAGCTTTGTCTCTTCTCCTCTTCGCTCTCCCCAGCCTCCCAGAGACTCTGACCAAGCAGACGGGTGGGACGTGGTCTATAGGCTAGGATTGTTTCTCTTCCCCTCCCGTCTGCCAGTGACCCTATCCGTCTACACAGACAGGCACACGGACAGGGCGGGGCGGCTGAATATTACAGCGCCGGCCCGACATTAGGCCGTAACCGGGCACGCGGCTCGCATCAAACGCACCGCCAGTTTTTGCCGGCGAGGTGAAGCCGTCTTCTCAATTAACCTGGCCATGAATCATTGAGAGTCGATTATGGCGCGGAGGGGACGGTTTTTACGGCGTACGTCTAGCCTGTGTGATATCCGTGCGTTGGCGGAGGTATGCTGCGCAGAGGAGGCCGGAGCTGAGAGGAAAGCTAGCGTGGGCAGTGAAGGGGACGCGGATCAACATCGCAAAATTGACAAAGTTCAGTCTGCATTCTTGCTAAAACGTTTTTCTTAAACCGAAAATAATTAGAAATGCTTATTTTCTCCCACAAGGATAGCCCAGGCTCCACGAGCGCCTCAGCTGCTGCCAACCTCCGAACTCAACGTCATGGGGGGTCGTGCCGGACCTGACTGGGATGTCCTGTGTTTGAGCAAGAAACACGTGTAAGGAAGCAGCAGCAGACAGCAGCACCTGTTTCCGAGAATACCTGGAACTGCCCGACCGACCAGCCACCGACCAGCACACGAGCAGACGTGACACCTGTTTTCCGGTGGCTGCGTCGCTACTGTTCGCGGAGATAACAGCTGCTGATCCGACCGGTACGGAGTAAAAACACCCAATCGCAGCCGGGATCTCCGCTACCCCTGCCGGTGGCGCTCCCCCGGTAATTGCCGTCCGTCGCCGTGGCAATGTTAACACGGGATGGACGCTACGGCTACTGGTTTGCGGCCACGATACGTGTCATGGTACGGAGCCGACGCGGCTTAGTGGGAAGGATCAGGCGAGTCGCGGACCACCCGGGAGCCGAGAGTCGCGGCGGAGCGCTAACAGATGACAGCATCGCGATCGTTGACACCAACAAACGAGATAAACCACAACAAATTGGGAGGCCCGCGGCGGGTGCCCGGAAAGTGATGCCGTCACCGCCGCGCCGTGGCGTCATCAGCGTACCCCGCTGTGACCGTTAGGCCGCGAACTGAGACGCTGCGTTACACGTGTCCTGTCTGGACCAGCCATCGGTCTCGAGTGCTATCCCCTGTCCTGCTTTTCCGCCGCCCTGATCCGCCCGATATGGGACAATTACAGCGCGGCCCGCGCGGCCGCCCTCGTCCGGTCCACCTGCCGCCCGGCGCGTGTCACGCCCTCCGCCGGAGACGGGAGCTGAGACTATTGGGAGTCTGGGGCTAGGAGCCGGGAGACGAAAACTGGGAGCATAGAGCTACGAGCCAGGAGCCGGGAGCTGGCTCCTGGCTCGTAGAGTGCTGAGCTTGGAATTAGAGCTGAGAGTCAAGGTTTTGGAGCTGGGAGTCTGCAGCCGGAAGGAGAGAGCTTGGAGCCAGGAGCCTGAAGCCGAGAGACGGAGCCAGGAGCAGAAGGCTGGGTGTTGGATGCAGGAGCATGGACTGGGGAGCCCAGAGTCGGGATTGTTGAGTCGGAGGCCTCGTATTCACTCTCCGGAGTCGGGAGCCGGGTGACGTATATTTACAGCCGTCTCCTACGTATGCCGTCTGACGGAGAACAACACGGGTGACGGCGGCTCACGGGTCGCCCGCCCTGCAGCCTGCCAGTGGTGCAGGCCACACGGCCGCCGACCACCCAGGCCGACGACAGGCCCCCCGGCCGCCAGCTGGGGAGCAGGCACCAACGACGCAACGGCCCACAGCACAGCGAGCACGCCTCAAAAACAGGGCCGGGATGCGGGCTGGTTTAGGTGGCGCTGCCGTCCCGTCTCGGCGTTAGGGCTGGTGGAGACTGTTGTTGACGCGGCTCTAAATTGTCGATTCCTGAGCTTTGTTACACTATGCTGTCTTTCACTATCTATACTATCTTACACTATCTACACTATATCTGCTACACTACCATTAGTTACCGCAGCAATAGTGCCGCCCATGTACCTGGTTGTTCATAAACGATGTGTCTGATGGCGTCCGAATGAGTCGGTGCGTTTTGTGTCTCGCTAACAGCGGCTCTGAAACCCTCGTCTTCTACCGGCGTCCACTGACCGTGGGTTTCATCCCAGATCCCTCTGACGGTATCGTCTATCTGTGTGTTGCAGGTACTTCTTCTGCGTGCTGGCTTCTCTGGTCCTGCTGGGCCTGGTGAACGGGCTGGCCGTGCTGCCGGTGCTGCTGTACTGGCTCGGTCCGCCGGCCGAGGTCCGGCCGCTCCACGGCGGTGAGGTCCTCCCCACGCCCAGCCCCGAGCCGTCGCCGCCGCGGGTCCGCGGGCCGCGCGTCTACCGCTCCTCCTCCCTCGGGAAGACCGGCAGCGGCAGCGGCAGCGGCGGCGGCTCGCGGAGGCTGCAGCCGGCAGAGAGCCGCCTCAGTCTCAGCACCATCTCGGAGGAGTCGTCCGGCTCGGCGGCGTCGGCCGGCCGGCGGGAGCGGCGGACGACGCACGACATCGTGGTCGCGCCGCGGTTGGTGGTGGAGACCTGCTACCCCGACGGCGGAGAGCCGGAGCACGGCCGCTGCGTCACCACCAAGGTGACGGCCACCACCCACGTGAAGGTGGAGGTGCACACGCCCGAGTGTGGCGCGGAGATGGGACGGCGTGGGAGCAGGAGGACACGCTCCGGCGCCACGCCGCCGCCCCCGCCGCCGTACGTGGAAAGGAGGAACTCAACAAAGTACTGAGGGAGAGTGAGTGTGTGGTAGGGGGGGGGGGGGGTGAGAGGGCGGTGGCTGCGAGGTTGCCGCCAGCAGTCAGCCAGTACAGTATTGACGCGAAGCGCCGCGGTGACCGCTGCGGTCGCGCGGGGCTCAGTATGCATCCAGCGGTCAGATGAAACATTTGCCAGTTCAAAGCGCACGACTCGGGAATCGTACCTCCGGTGTTGTTATTTATTTGTGTCAGTGAGTGCGTTCCGGTGTATTTATTTGCCGGTGCGCGCGCTCGCATCTTGTTGTGGCGGCGACATGTTGCGCGGTCGGTGGTGCTGTGCTCGACCTGCCACCTGGCGTCGGTTCTCTAGCGGCGTCCGACTCGTATGTTGTTACTCACGCGCGTTTATTGGTGTAACGTGTATACTGTGTTTCCATGAGCTGCCTTATAAGTGCCTGTGACATTGTGTAAAATACAACGCAATAATGCCGTCTTGTTCTGGTTCCGTGTCAGTTATTCCGGGCTCATTCATGTACAATAGTACAAGCGGAACAAGGTGTAATTGCGTCTCACATTACCTCCTCTAGTGGGGTGAATCAGCGGCGCGATATAACGGAGCAGTTAACGCTTTATCACAGCCTTATTACAAGTATGATCGTCTTTTGCGGTCGGTCCCACTGACCAATTACGCTGCCTAGCGCCTACACTATTAATTTTACACTACGGGGCATGTTATGTAGCGCCGTAACAACACACTGCCGAGAGTGGAGTTCACACTGATTGGTATCAACGATAATCGCACATTGAAACATGCCGGCCTGCAGTGTTCTAGTCTCACGAATACTACGCACGGGGTCATGAGAGCGGCTTTCAGTTCACTCGACTTAATTGGTCGTTCCCTTCATTACGTTTGCAATTTCCTGTCACACTGTTAGTTAATCGTAAAAAACAATTTGGTGGCACAATAATAAGACATTTATAACCATGGCATGAGAAAATGCGTCACGGGTGGTAATGAAGGAAGTCTAAAAATACCTGAGAAATATCTGTAAATAGTACAAGAAAAAAAACATGCTATTGCGGCCAAAGGAGTAAGGTTGCATTTCCCCAAGCGGTTTACCGCAGACCGGCAATCAACTATATCGTTAGATTGTTGCCTTTGAGCACTCGTGACGCCCGGGTTTCTCGATCTTCACGAATTATTTCGAATTTCAATGTATGAAATTTAAGTGCGTCGTATAATTAAGTCTTCGCGCAAGCACATTGTTGCACACACCACCATGGGGAACTGCACTGGCCCTGCATAAGTTGTAAGACATTGTACACATGCAGTTTGATAAGTTATTTATGTTCATTGCTCACCCGTATCGTCACACGTTGCGCGAATACTCGAACTCCCCAACACAGTCACACAACAGCCTCATCACAGCAATCTTGAAATTTGGCAGAAATTAGGCAATCGTCACTTTACATCCAAATACACTGCTTGTACGCTTTGAGAGCCAACCGGCAAACCCACGATTTGAACCGGACCTGTCGCTCCATAGCCTAGATCAACCCTACACTCTAGCTATCGTCCGCAGTTATCTCCGCGATGGAGCCGTCGGGCACTACACTACTGTGTGTTACTGTCGATGAGCAGGACCGCGGCGAGGGTAACAACTAACACCTCAGCCGCACTGATGACCGGCACCGCCCCACTCCGAGCTGACCGGGACAGTCCTGAGTAGTGAGTCCTGACCTGAACTGGCCGCAGTGGCGCCGGTGATCTGATCTAGATGACCTGACCGGACGTGGTGGGTGGAGGCGTGTTGAGTGTCAGCTGCCGGTGCTGGCCAGCGCCGCTCGATGGCTGCTACTGGAGCGTGGTTCTAGGCCGACTCCTGTGGTTACATCCCACCATCAGAGACTATCCCACCATCAGGGACTGAGGAATGATCCCACCATCAGGAACTGAGGGATGATCCCACGATGAGGGACTGAAGGATGATCCCACCATCAGGGACTGAGGAATGATCCCACCATCAGGAACTGAGGGATGATCCCACCATCAGGAACTGAGGGATGATCCCACGATGAGGGACTGAAGGATGATCCCACCATCCAGGACTGAGGAATGATCCCACCATCAGGAACTGAGGGATCATCTCACCATCCGGGACTGATGATTGATCCCATGATCAGGTACTGAGGGATTATCCCAACATCAGGGACTGGGGAATGATCCCACCATCGGGGACTGAGGGATGATCCCACCATCAGGGACTGAGGGATGATCCCACCATCGGGGACCGAGGAATGATCCCACCATTAGGGACTGAGGGATGATCCCACCATCAGGTACTGAGGGATGATCCCACCATCAGGGACCGAGGAAGGATCCCACCATCAGGGACTGAGGGATGATCCCACCATCAGGGACTGAGGGATGATCCCACCATCAGGGACCGAGGAATGATCCCACCATCAGGAACTGAGGATTGATCCCATGATCAGGTACTGAGGGATGATCCCTCTGTCAGGGACTGAGGGATGATCGCACTGTCAGGGAATAAGGGATGATCCCACTGTCAGGGCATAAGGGATGATCCCACTGTCAGGGACTGAGGGATGGCTACTGGTCAGTCCCGCCCAGGGAGCAATTAGTCCCATAGTCCACCCAAAACAGAAATCAGGAGTACACCTGCAAACACCCCAGAGGTTAGTAAGAATATTAACCCGCGCCCTGCTGGGGGGGAAGGTTTCAACACCCTCCCCCCCCTCCGGTTTTTCGAAGATAACTCGAAAACGGCGGCGCTACGCGCGAAAACGGCAGCACGTAACGCCGCCGTTTTTTGTCTACCTTATCCTACATCCTTTCCGCACCTTATGTCAAAATTGTAGTCAAAGGTCATCAAAGGTCAGGTCACTAGGTCAGGTCAAGTGACCCTACCTCCAAAAAGTTTGCGCTCATGCCACAGCCACACCGCTTGAGCTAAAGTTTTAAAACTTTAAGCATTTCATGAGAGTGACATGCCATACAAAACGTTTATCTCGGATTTTTGTATATCGATAACCTGTGGTCAGGTCAATTTCGTGACCTCCCCATTATAAGTAAATGGGGGAACAATTAAAATCACTCGTTTTCAGTGGAAATCTATCATATCAGTCCCATTCCTTCAGCATTATGTCTCCTTAGGGCATTATTGATGACCCAGGTGCAAATGGTACCAGGGGTGAAAAACATTCATCCCAAAATTAAATATAAGCGATAGATTTGGAGATATCGGCATGGGCGCATTTAGGCGACTTGGCGCAATATGGGCACTCTCCCCTACTCGCTATCATAATCACAAAACAACTTAAACGAGTGGCTACTGGCCAGACAATGGGGTTGGGGACTGGTTTGGGGGTTTTATGCATTACAAATCTGTGTATTTTATTTTAGATATACGTCTGACACAGATCTGAGACCGACTTCCTTCTTAAAACCTTCAATGAAGTTCCTGTTTTGACTTCCTTCTTAAAACCTTCAATGAAGTTCCTGTTTTGACTTCCTTCTTAAAACCTTCAATGAAGTTCCGGTTTCGTTTTAAAACGTTCTGTTTGTGACGTCAGGACCATAGCAATTTATGGGTACAATTCTGGCGCAAACGCGGCGGTGACGTTGGGTAATACTACGCTTGCCAGGTGCTTCTGAGATAATTATTTATTGTGTTGCATGTCAAATGAGATGGATGACATTTTTCATATAATAATGATCGATGACATTTTTGTATATAATAATGATCGATGACATTTTGTTTTATGTAATAGTGATCGATTACATTTTTTTTATATAATAATGATCGATGACATATGTTATATCATGGTATACTGGTAAAACTTTTTGAAATATTAGGCATAGGCACAGTTCAAAGAAAAAACGAAACCTCCATCAAGAGGCATAAGTTAAACAGGGGGAAAAAGCCTCCATGTTACCCTCCCATCTTTTTCTTCCTCAACTCTGCAGACCGCAACCACATGGTTCTCCAAATTTCGCATTAACTCAATGATGGACGTAACGTTCAAAGCCGTCAAGTTTTGCGGCGTTGCTTTTAGAAAACCTGGGTCTAACGCATTAGCCCTGGTAGTCATGACATTTAAGTTAAGTTATAGCTTCTTAATTGCTCTAACATCGTGTACCAAAATCTACGCTGGAAATTAGAAAAACTCACGCTGTACGCTCGTGCAGATAATTATAGAGCATTCATTTATATTCTGCCTACTTTAAAGGGAATGTAAGGATTTTGACAATGTCATCTAAAAGTAAATGCAAGTGTGGATAATCAAGCTTGTTATTTAAGATATATTCTATGAAAAAAACTACCTAATTCTGTTTTATAATTAAGCTAGAATCTCAACATTAACATTGTAAGTACCTTATGTTTTGTCCA
>JARFNZ010014342.1:0-14643 GCA_031763405.1 Balanus nubilus
GATTGAGTCGAAACATTTTTAGTTTTTAATTTGATTGAATTGATTGGAATCAAATTTTTGTCGACTGATTAGCGATTGAATCGATTCATTTTCTCACTTTCTTGTGATTTAATTGATTGATTATGAATGAGTCGTATACAAGTCTGCGTAGAACAAACATAAGGCAAATTTAATTCAGTTCGTTTCGTAAAATGATATGACAATACCATCAATTATGACCTTGACATCAAACTAAAAAATTTCACCATGTCACGCAACCGTGAGAAGAAACATTAGACTAGGAAGGTAAGTTGATATATCAATCGACGCGTGTCGCCGAAATTAATGTAATGGTACAGCTTTGGGCTCTATAACTCAATCAGACACGAAATTATAACCGGAAACGCGGTTTTGTCCTTAAACCATGACACGGCTCAAGGTCATTTTCATCTTAACTTACCGGTGGCCCACTCCAATTTTTTCAGGGTGCATAAAGAACGTATAGGGCAAGAAAATATCACAATTCAATCAAAATCGAAGGGTACCGATTTTTGGCAATTTAAGTTTTAAAATTTTAGTTTAAGGTCAAGCAAGGTCAAAGGTCACTGACATCATCAACTTTAATTTTATCGTTAAGCTTACTTTATTTCCTATCGTTTGCAGTTTGTTTTAAAGCGATATGTCAAAAACTTTTTGGAGTTACGAGCTTTTCAAAAATGTCGAACACCTTGTTGAGGTCGAAGTTTGTTAGCCAATATCTCTGAAGCCTGAGGGCAAATCTCGATACAAATTTGTTTTATATCGTTTTAAGTATGGGTGAACAAGCTCACAAAATTTCATCAAAATCAAAGGGGTTGAAGGTTTTTGAATCAAATGAGTTCAAAAATGGGCATTTTTTTATCCGCTTGACATGGAATGCCCCTATACCTACTTGCATGAATCGGATTTCGTCTAGCGGTGGCAAAGCTTTCCGGGGTCCTTCCAGCAAGGGGAGACCAAATTTTACAGACAATTTTACAAAAATCGTCGGCCTCTAGAAACTTGTGCGGGACAACCCCTAATACGCCGCTCCGGATGGGGCGTCTTCGGAGCAAAGAGGAATTATCCCTCCTGAAATCCTTAAATTTCAGGAGGGCAAAAAGATGTGTTTGCCCCATGCTCGACGACAATGACCCCCCCCCCCCCCCCCTCCCCTTCGTCCCATTGTGGCGCCGCCCCTGCAGACAGAGTTCTTTATTTTCCAGTACCTACCCTGTGACGCATTTTGGCATTCGCATAAGCTCACTAATCTTTAGCTTGAGTTATAGAATTACAAATATTTATTTGGATGTGAAGTTATGCACTATGCAGGTTGGAGTTAAATACGGTAGTTGTCAGTCACCATTTACACCGCAATTTATTTCATTGCATTTGTGTCATAGTTAGCGCTCGAGGTATTTTCTGTCGATCTGACCCTTCCCTTACTGCGGCGCCAAGATTTGGAGAGACTGAGCCGGCAGATGTCAGGCGTGTCGCAGCGGTAGATGTCAGACAATTCGCTGGTGGTGGGCGGAGTTGAGGGCGGGACTAAATAGTGGCCGGACGTTAGCCTTTATCCGGGCTGGAATTACCTTTAACATTACGAGTGAATAGGAAGTACCCTATCTTTTTGTTTGACGTTAAAAACCTAAACAATAAAAATTGGCGGAGGGTTTAAAAACGTCCATTGCGAAAGTCTTGCTTACGGTAGTTGGTACATTCAAAAGTTATTGTCAAAAATTAGGGTCTCAAGTGGCTTGTCGTTCACAGTAGAAGCCTGGGAACCAAGTGACCGGAAATCCGAACATAGGACGTTTGGGCACTGGTACCACATCACATCCGTGACTTCGTGCACTCACTGACACCCAATGGGTCGCTCATTAACCCGCCATTGGCTGGGGATGGGATATTTTACCCCCCTGACGAACTTTCTAAAAAAAAAAAAAAATTGACCTAAAGAAGTTCGCGAAAATCACTGTCACACATACAGTTTGTCAACTCTATTGTTTTATATCAAATGGCATGGAACAAGTTGGGCTAACAAGCTCCTTTCTCGTTTTTTGTTTTACTTTTGACAATTTCATGAAGTTGAACTTGTTTGTAATATTTGCGATTTTGTCTTCAAAATCATTCATAAACAGAATAATGTATGTGTTGAGGACCTAAACCCGGTTTCACCAAAATTGCTAATTACTTCTGAGAATAAACCGTAAAAATTGACTCATGAAAAGCCTCAAATGCGTATGGCCACGCACATCTGATGCTTCTCATAGGTCAATATTTTACGATCTACTCCCCGACGTAATTCGTAGTTGTGGTGAAATCGGGCTTTGCTGCATGATTATGTGTACCAAGTTTGAAGTAGATATCTTCAAAAATGGCTGGTGAAGGACATTGAAAAAGGCCCAAAATGGCGACTTTCCGTAATATTTCTATGCACCCCGAAGCATTTCCGTTTTTGTTTTGTACTCAGATTTACATGCAACAAACGAAGTTCCTTGGTTATTTTTCGTGTTATAAACGAAAAAAACTGACCCATGAATGATAATGACCTAATGACTATGAAAGAATGAAGCCAAACGACCGAAATTAGAAGTTTGACATTGTGACATCGAATGACTTTGATCTAACCTACGTCTTCAGAAGTTTAAAATGGTACTTAGAAAAGTGTCAGAGACTGGAATAATGTCGATTGACGGGCTGCGTATTTGTTGAAAATCGCTGTTATGTGCGAGAAAGCCACCAGTCATGAACGTGTCCAACTTTTTGTCTTTGACATAATTTGTGATGAGATCGGTATCCCCGAGGTCAACAACATTAATTTCACCTCGATCAATTTTCCAGTGCTTTCAAACGCTGTTTTTTTTTTAAACCGGTGAAGTAGTTTCGGGGATCAGAACAGGGAGGAACCCCCCTCCCTAGTAAGTCGTATTATGAAAATACGCCAGTATGTCGCGTTTGAGAAAGATCTCGTCCCTCATAGCACGTTGAATGGTGTTTATTTCTCCAAGTCGACTGCGTAGATTTCGAGATCTCTGACATCTTCACATTTTGCGCCGTTTCTACGTTTATGATGTCAAACGTCATAAAACGAACAAGGGCATGTATATATCGTCTGAATCAATGATATTCTACCGTGGCTTTGTGCGTCATCTCTATTTATATAAGCAGTCAAGCATTCTTTAAAAAAAAAACTCGCACATGCATTACAGAACATGTCAGTCCCTAGAGGTATTATTAATGCCCTATAGCCGCAGCCCCGCCCGGCGCGGTCTCACAGCAACGCCCCTGTGTGTCCGATCATACCGGCTCGTGGCCGCTGCGGTGTCGTGCCCTGCGGCACAGTCTGCCTCCTGGGTGCTCGTCCGCTTCCTTCAGGGCGATGCGTTGCGGGCGCCCGGCCGGGTCGGCGCACGGTAGCAGGGCTGGTCCTTGTCAAGGTCACCACATCCGTCAACAATCTACACCTACACCACGGGCGAGGCGACGACTACGGGCTAAATGCACTGAGAGAACGTCAAACGATTATCATATCTTCCATTTAATTTGCTTCAAGATCATGGCTGAACCGATTCGCGACTCGTGGGCACAGGTATTTCAGGAAGGGGGCATATATTGAGTGGTTGTGCCACAATTATCTGTTAATGAAACGGAACGATCGGTTGGAGAAACTGATCAAATTAACATATAAATTGAAAATGGATCGTGGAAATATCACTACGATTGATCGATTGACATATAATATCCTTAATAAGCGTTGAAAACGGTTTATCATAGCTAACGGATATTGGATTACAATACCCATCAATAATCATAATAAAAACTGCATTTATATTCGAAAATGTTATTGTGGGAGGACGTATGGCACCAGGCAGCAACATCGTGATGTGATGTATTGTGCCAACACCGACCGTGTCAGCACATTAGCCAAGACCCGCATTCCGAGCTAAACCATCGATCCCGCCCGCATCCCTTCTGTGCCCTGTATCGGCTGCATGCTCCGCTGCGGTCCCCGACGTGTGTGGTGTCAATGTGTCGCGTGTCCCTCCTTGGCCCAAACTTACCAAATTTCCAGTGCCACCAATTCTGTAGAACGGCAATATTGTCCATATATGACATGAACTCGGAGAGAGGAAGGCCGGCTTCGATTCGCCGCCGCCTATGACCCACACGCTGCACCCACGCGAGGGCAAAGCCATGCCGCGGGAGCTCGCTGCCGACCCTCGGCGGCCGCCACAATCCGCTAGAGGGTTACGATGTGCCTGAGGTGGCGTACTTGGTGCATTCTCAGCACTTGGTAGAACTAGAAGCAAGTGCGGCATTTTGGTAAGATTGGGCCCTTGTGTCGTCATGTGTCGTACATCGGCAGTAGCATGACCATTGACCTCGTATTCTACAGCTTTTTAAACTTCTCATCCAGCACGTGCAGGGCTCTGGCTGGCTATGACGCTGTTTGTGCATCGCCGGCGCCGGCTATTTTGCGCCCTCTCGTAGGAAAGCGGGGAAGGTTCGCTGCAGCCCGGCATTCAACCAGCGCGCTCCAGCCAGGTGAGGTATGTCACGCTCCGGCCAGGTGAGGTATGTACGCCTACATCGCCGGCCGCTACTGCTGTCGCCGCCGGCTGTGGCTATGTAGCGACCGTCCGATGTTAGCTGTCTGTACCAGCTGCCAGTGTATGTATGTACATGGTGGCTAATAATAAGATACTTATTGCTTTTAATCACCGGCTTTGGTTAGTGGCTGGTTTCCGTAAAAGTTCATGCTGTCATTTTCGGTATAGATGGTGAGTTCGCCAAGGCAGTGGTTCTTCATGTTTTTCGTTTCCCTTCATGGTGTATACGATAATGACGTTAAGGCGTCCATTAGATAATTTGTTTTTCAATAATCAGCTGGATTCACTGCTTATGTAGTCTGCCTCTGGTGCATACTGTATACGAGTAATGGTTGGACCATGACGATAAGTTGGGCCATGACGATGATTTGGGCCATGACGATAATTTGGGCCATGACGATAATTGCATATCTAGCGTCATAATACCGTGTGGGCTAAGAAAGCGTTCTGAATTTCAAAGCTCTATATTAATTGAAATTCATGACAGAGAACACTGAATTTTGACGATACCATATCACTAAATATGTTTACCTTTTTGTAATTTTGTATGTGATTTAATTTATTTGATCGTGATATGTTGAACCGTGACAACGTGGGATAATTCGTTTTTCCTTACACTTCCATATGTTCTCTATATTTGTATGCCGAATTGCAATGGCACGTGCTATACCGCGCGCAATGCATCAAACTAAATCAACCTGTTTATCAAAGATCTGGAGGACCGCCACAATATTAGGCGAACTTAGGATTTTAAGAATGTGATAGGTTGGATATCTGGGAGGTAGTGACTAAACACCATCAGGTGAAATATCCTGCGATGGAAGTGACGACTAAACGCTGAGGTCCACTCTGAGCGAAGTACAATCACCGACGTGCCTCAACTAAACAAATTATTTGGGTCATTCTTGTTTTGTTAGTAAAATGAGAATGAGTGAATGGATTCATTTGAAAACAAATGCAACAATAATGGCTAAAAATTTGCAAATGATTGTCCGAATTTAATACCCCTATCCCTATTAAGAAACCCTTAAAGGTAAGCCGCAAGTTGGGAACGTCCTTTTACCCACCTGGGATATTCGAAATTATAAATTGTGGCTTAAGTGCAAGGTATTTCGTTTTATTTGAAAGAATTGACGATTATGTGTATAAGAAATATCGAGCATTTTTTTTTATTTACAAAACCATCAGCGATTATTGCATGCTGCGGTGGAGTATGTCCTTTGACGGCCTTTACCTTTTTTACATCACAATTGACGTGAATCAACATTGCCATGTTTCCTGTTAAACTTCAGCGTTTTTCAAACGCTATATTTGAAAATACTCACTTATGTGCTAGTATTTTATCGTATTAACTTGCTTGCTTCCGTTTCACGTTTTATCGTACATAAATCCGTTAAACTTGCTAGAAGTCGGACCCATTTCCGGATGATCTTTATTGACCTAGGCCTACCATTATTTACTTCTGGAAGACAAGGATAGATGTGATGTCAGGGAATGTGCTGAATGCGTCGTGACGATAGATGGAGCTATTTCCCACCCGGCTTGGAAAGACTGCGAAGTCACATAATTTCGCGAGGGATAAAAATAGCTATTGGGTGTTCCCAACAACTGACTTAGAATCCATATTAACTAGTTAGTTTCAGGCTATAATTCTTTGTCACTAGCCCATCGTTGTCCCGACCGCTACTTAAGCGTTTGCTTAAAAAAGGATAATCTGTTCACAGCACCGTGTGATAACTAATAATGTTGCCATGGTATCAATATCAGGGTTACCGGGCAATACATTCATGGATCAATCAATTATTCACTGATCGGCGCTGTGCCCCTTCTCCTTCTTGTAATCCCTGATGAACTAAGCTATTGGGTAATGTTGAACATGGGGTGTTAACCCGCACCCCGCTGCGGTCTCCAGCCGGATGCACCCCGCTGGGGAGATAAATTTACCCTCATCTCCCTACCCAGGGGTCGTAGCGGGACGCACAAGGCGGCAAACAAAAGCTTTCGATAAAAAATATAAGGCACACTTAAAATTTCAACAAGATTCAATGCAAGGTCAAGGTCAGGTCAAAGGTCAAAACCACGTGTTATCTATTTATTGGCTCCAGAGTCCAGAATATCAACAGCAGCAAGTCCACACTTAGCCAAAATGCTTCTAAGTATTAAAAGAAGGCACTGCTAGAGTATACTACGTCTCATACTAACCACAGGCCAAGGGCATGGACAGGTCAGGTCACAAAAGGTGACTATGTTCAAAAGTTACATAGAAGCCGTGTGGCACATATTTTATGGGTTGTTTCAGACGTAGAATGCGATGGTAACGGTCATTTTGCCATCTGACCTCATTTTGAGTAAAGGCCAGGCCAAGGTCAGTCCAAATAATGTCAAATTTTTAACTTCATAACTTGTAAGAAAAACAAAATTATGAACTAGTTTTGCTCCAGAAATCCAATGGTGACATATGTTTGTACGTAAGTGGTCTAGAAACGCCAAAGAAACACAATTGAAAAATGATGTCCTCAGATTGTTCACTTATTAACACGCGCTCAGAACTTAGCGTCTTGGAGGGGGGGGGGTGCAGAATCTCCCCCCCCCCCCCCCACCTACAATATCGGCTCCTATAAGAGATAGAATAACAAAATTTGGGGATAGGAGCGGCCGAAGGGGAAGTCTATTGTGTGCATTTTATGTCTCTAGGTCAATATTTTCAAGGTTAAATGAGGTATATTTTGCCAAATTTTATCAAATTAGGACCTAAATATCAGACCTTCATATTTTTCGCTCCAGCCAAAAAATTATGATGGCTAGGAAGAAAGGAAAATAAAGCAATCGAAAGCTCGTGAAATTCCCTATCGCAGCATTGCCCTCAGATTTTACCTAAGGTCAATAGTTTAGGCTGCAGAGGTCATCAAGGGTCAATGACCGTGTTCTATGAAAATGTTTTTCGTGGGTAACTTTTGATCTAACAAAGATAGGACAATAATTTTGACACCACCGTGTTTCTCTCGTCAAGGCGCTTCGGGGTATTTACATGGTGACCTTGCAAGGTCAATTTCAAAATTTGGCTCCATGGCAAGGTCACGTGTTGGCCCCAAAAGGTCATGTTGCATATTAGTCGATGCTTAGTGACGAGACGAACACATCGGTGCCTTCCGCACGTTTCTATCTCTTCTCTATCGAAAGTTATTGGCAAAACAGCGAAGTGACCTCGGGTGACCTCAGATGATCTTGATGACGTCACTTACCAAAAATTGCGCCTTAGTTATCAAAAATGGCCTAAGGTTACATAGAAAAATGATATAAATACATAAATACATAAAATACATACAAAAATGCCCCTGAAAGGATTAGACTGAAATGACACTTTTCCTCCAAAAAGGAAGGATCTGCATTTCCTCATTGACTTATAATGGAGACTCACCTCAGGTTACCGAGATCAGAAAATCCGAGATACACAAGTTGTAGGTATTTGTCCTCTTATGAAATCCTGAAAGTTTGAAACCGATCCGTCGAAAAATGTGGCCACGGCGCAACCGTAAACTTGCAAAATGGTCATTTTCACATGTCCGTACTTTGACCTGACCTGACGTGGACCCGAGGTCAAAATTTTAACACGATGTGTATTATTTAATTCTAGGCAGGTAATGAAAAAACGGCGGCGAAAACGTGAGGAGAGGGACATATTTTATCCCCCCCCCCCATCCAGAGCGCCTGTTAAAGTCATTTGGAGGTCAAAAATGGAAATATTGATTTGAAATTTGGTATGTCAGTTGCTCATATGTAGTTGTATCATATATATTACGTTTTTTCAACAACTTCGAAACATTGGATTTTGTGGCAATTCCCCCCAAAAATCAGATTTTCATTAATTTTTGGGGTCAAAAATCTTAATTTTTTAAACATCCGAGATAGCCGTTTTGAAGTGAACACCACTTCCTTTCTTTTGCAATTTTGTTTGTAAATTGTGTGCAATTTGCTTCAAAATTAGATGTTGTATGAGCGATCAAACATTTGTCGATTTTGAACCGAAAATGGTGACATGACGTCACTATAACGTGCTTTTCTAAAAAAAATTATTGACGAATTTCTCGACTTTTTTAGGAAGACGTCCAATTGATGCCCGATAAGATACTGGGAGTTCATGTCCAAACCCCCCCCCCCCCTCAGAGGGGCGCGGATTAGTGAGTGTGTTAACTTTTTTCTACGATAAGTAGCAATTGACCTGTTTTACGCTGTGGGATGTAAGTGCCATCGAAAGTTCATAATATTTAAGAAATTTTGGTGCCGGTTTTGTTGGTATCGGAATTCTTATCTAATTTTTTTCTTTGAAAATAGGATTCATGAATAAATCAGGTACTTGAAGGGAAAGCTGTGACGTAGCAGGAAAGTTGGGACGTTAGAATGGTCCGACGGCGGTTGTTGCTCGAAAGTCCAAAGATTTGCAGTTGGTAGGTATGCCTTTTATACATAATATGTTTCACTGGAGCTTGGAAAATATTGTGATTGAAAGGAATTGTCTGTAACAATACACGGCACAACTCACCTTCATCCAGCATTGTCTCAGCTTGCGTAGTGTGGAATAATCAGGCCGTCCGGACTGGCTGACGACGAAGAACCGCATACCTAATCACAAACTGACAGCGATAGGAATGAAAGTTGGAATGAAAACAAAAATTTCTTACGTTGTCCTTCACTACAGATGCAGTATGAAAAGCATTTCGAAATTATTCGAAATGTTTCAAAATAAACTACTCTGCGTCTTTGCATAGGTTTAGCTGCCCGGATCCAGAGTTCTACCTGGATTAACATTTTAATCCAGGAATCCTGGATTAAAAAAAAAATATTGATAAATAAAAATAAATCCAGAGTTCTACCTTCTCCACGTGACGTTATTTTTTAATCTCCAGTGCAAACGACGCCATGCAGCTAAATAATATGTCCTACAGGTGTATGTTTTATTTGGTATTGTGCTTAGTGGTGATTAAATGTTGAGAAAGCTGAGAACACCACATGAAAATGGAAAAGTACGACTCCTCGTGGAAGCAGCCATTTACCGAAGACGTTGTTACCATACTGCTACGATAAGATTTCATCACCGAGGTCGTCTCGACCAATCGCCGACCGTTTCTGGGTGGTTGTTTTTTTATCTTTAGAAGGAAAAATAAAATATTTTAGTCATCTAATTGCAAAACGAATAATCCAGTACAAATATGTGTGTTTCATTTGACAGGTTTGGTCTCCTTTGACATAAATCTAAAATACAAAATAAACGTGCAACAGGCCAATTGTTCCCACGTTTGAATGCGATACAAATAATGTGTAGGTCTCAGATAATTGAATTTTCGCCCCAATTTTCGTCTAACAAATGTCGATTAAAGTGGTTTTCACTATGGTGAAGGCAAACAAATGAAAAGAGAAGTAATGTAATGTGGTGAAATGAGACATTCATCAATAAAAAAACATTTCGTTGTCATTGCTGTCCTACGCTGTTGTGTTTTCAGCATTGTTGGCGGGGAGGAACTTGGCGCATCGGTAAAATGTATTATTGGTTTATTCGGTGAAATTAGTACCTACTTAGCTTTGTGTTCTGTGTCGGGGACTGAGGTTCAGTTTTCTCTTTGGGCATTCAGAAACCAAACGAACGAAAAGGGTAAACAAACAGTCGAAACAGAATTGCCGCCTTGGCTCTGTTTAAATGCTGTTATAAGTGCTTACAAGCTGTTTTGCCCAAATGCGATTGGTTTACGCTGTCAATACGCTGGGAAGTTCGTATGGAATTTTGGTGGTCGAGGCAGTGTGGGGTAAATCCGCTAAATTTGGTATTTCACACCTGTGAAGGGAAAACTGGAATTTCTCAGCAACTAGGGTTATACTGAAAAAATGCATATATGACTTAATTCAGGAAAAAATATACCCTACAATCCTGTGTCCTTAACTCCTCATGTACGATGTCAATAGAAACACTACCTTTAAAGTGTAAATGATGTGGGTCGCGATGATTGACATATTTTTGGTTGTTAAGTGAACTTAGTTTAGCTTTGTAGCATGATACAAAGGTAGAGGAAAGTAACAAAAGTTAAATCAACCAAAACTATCAAGAAGCCTCTACACCGCGACTGATACCTCCATGACCCCTAATGACCTCTTGTCGGTGGTGACAACTAGACCGAAAAAAACATTACAATATACAATCGTCGGTGACGGGGAAACACCCCCAACATTGTATATTTCACAGATCACGTCTATAGGCTTGCAGCGATGGAATCGACTCCAAAATGACTTCGTTCCCCAAACTTTCGGAAAGCGGTGGAGCCGTTAATTTGGTGTGAATGTTGCGAGTTGAGACCTGTTTTATTAAATCGGTTATTTTGTACCGGTCCCGGGCTGCACTTTCCATACGTATCTTGTTGCTAGCAAGAAGTACAACGAAACAAATTCCCAAGCGACCAGTGTTCGTCCACTCTTGATCATAACAGCAGCCGCTGCATTTCGTCAGCATCGGGTTCTATTGACACGGTTTAATCACGTTGTAATTGCAGAGCACCTATTCGGTGTGTTGTTGGCCACGCTCGGTGAACGAATTTGATTGACCTGGTTATCGTTTTCAATTGCAGGCGATCTGTTCGACATGTTGTTACCTATGCTCAGCATCTACCAGGAGTATGTGCGAAATCACTACTACAGCTTAAAGGTGGGTTTTAACCAGGTGTTAACCTGGCCTGCTGGTTGAAAACGATTGACTTAATTTGCTCTTTAACGGACCAACCCGGGACCGTCCCTTGCTCAGCTTGCTGGGCCGGTCGGCCAGTCGGGCGTGTGGGAAGCGCACGGATTGACTACTCGCACGCTTGACAGATGCGAGGTACATCGCCTCGCGGGGTAGCCGCGTATAGTAAACGCGAGTCGATGCGGGCGGGGGCGCCGTGGCAGTATCCTACAGGCTTCCCCGGTCGGGGCGGTACCCTACAAGTGCATACCTCCTCGGAGCCGGGGCGGTATTCGCCGACGTTACTGGCGACTTACCCGGGTTGCCTAGGCGGGCTGCACAAACAATGAGCAATATTGCATCCCATGCGTCAGTGGCTGTTAAGGTGCAAGTCCTTTTTTATTATCTATTAAGGTAATACTAAAAAGGATGCTTTATAACGTAGTGCTGAGGCTCCCCATTGAACAATCAGAAAACATTTCAGATACAATTGAAATACCTACATACATATATTTCGCTTCCCAGTGTCATCCCAAATGCCTTAAAGTGTGCCATTGCTCATTCAACGATATCAGATTGTCATGTTTCACTTTGCACTTGTTGGACAGAATCGGTAGTCGGTATAAGCGGTTTTCTTTATCTTTTTTTCGTCTTGGGACCTGATAAGTTAATATAGCTACTGCAATGCGTCCATGAACGTCAGCCGACCTTCGCTCGTGCCGCGGCCAACCTTAGCTTGACCTTTGCTCTCGGCCCGTGCTCCCTGCCGTCAGGTGCTCTCCGAGTGTAAGCAGAACCAGCAGTTCTCCACGTTCCTAGGTCGGCTGGAGGCCAAGTCGACCTGTCAGGGACATACTCTGGAAACGTTCCTCACCTACCCCATGCACCAGGTATGTTCACGGCGAATCGATCACTGTGGGGTTCACTGTAATTTATGGATTACTTAGGATTATGGTGACTGTTTTTCCAACTTCTTTTCGTATACTCGATTATCGGTGTTCATTCGATGTGTCTTTTGGAGCTGATTATAAATTGGATATTCATTTTTGACAATTTTGAAATTTCGAGATAGCGCCACGTCAAAAATGCCAGAAAATCACCAAATGCCTGGCTTACCCAGGCAACTGGTAATTATATCGCGCCCCGCTGTCACTCTGGTATTTTCCACGACCTGCTGGGGGGGGGGGGGTTGAACACCCCCTCGATCTCGGCTCCTATGAAACGTAGAGAAAGAAAGCTGGAAAGCTCGGCAAAAATCATCTCGAAACTATTTCCGTCATTTTTCGCTCAGGTTAACAATGAGGTCACCAGAGGTCATCAAATGTAAATTTTTCCAGTTTCCCATTTTGTAGGGAGCTTGATTCAGAAATCCATCGATATCTCGGGAACTATGCTAGCTAGAAAAAAAACGAAAAGCAGTCGATAGATCTTGAAACGCTCCAGCAAT
The DNA here is from genome assembly GCA_031763405.1 of Balanus nubilus. NCBI lineage: Eukaryota > Metazoa > Arthropoda > Thecostraca > Balanomorpha > Balanidae > Balanus > Balanus nubilus. Next base: position 12,761 of record JARFNZ010014342.1, read on the forward strand.
ATTTTACGTCAGATTTGAGGTTAGGTCATTAGTTGAAGCTCCAGAAGGTCATCAAACGTCACAATTTTCGTTTTCTCGGAAAACCTTTTTATCTAATAACTTGTTAACTATTTAAGATGGAACATTTATTTTGGCAACATCGTTTTTTCTCGTCAAGGCACTTCTAATTATATACATGGTGACATCTGGAGGACAATTTCAAAAGTTGACTCAGGTCAAGGTTATGAGTCGATACGGACTGAGGAGACGGACACATGGTGTCTTCCGTACGCTTCTAGCTCGCCTCCATCAATCCCAATTCCTTTAATAAATCCTTTCCTCTAAGTTATTGACAAAATCGTAAGTGGCCTCGTGTGACCTAAGATGATCTTTACAGGGGTCACTGTTTAAAACTTCCACTTGGGCATAATAAATGGCCTATATTGACATTCTAAATAAAATGGACTAAGCTTGTGCCCAAAAGAGGGTTATTTTTCTTCCATTGGCTTGTAATGGGCAGGTCACGAAATTCACTTGCCCTGAGGTCACCAATATAACAAATCCGAGATATACGATTTGCAGGTATTGGCGGCCTTTTACATTTCTGGAAGGTTCATATCTATCTCCCAAATACGCCGTGGCACGACCGCAAGCTTTTAATGGGAGGTGGGGTCACTTGACCTGACCTGGTGACATGACCTGAGATGACTTGGAGTCAATTTTGCCTAGATTAAGTGCTGAGGCGATGCTGGATGATTTGTGCCAAAAACGCCGGAGCGATGCGTGCCTGGTTATGCGTTACATCCGAAAAACTGCATAGAGTGTTCAAACACTCTCCCAGCGGGGCGCGGGTTGACAATCCGGCTCCGCACGACTCGACACGCAGACACGCAGTCCGCTCCATCAGTTTACGGACTGCATTTCCATCGGCCGCCGAGTGATGTCTTTGCTTTGGTGCCTTGGGCGCCATAGAGCCATGGTGAGCTGGTGGACGGCCGACCGTTCCGTCTCACCTTCCACAGACCGGCACCGATCGTGTGACAATGGCACCGGCACCACCGCTGCTGGTTCGATAACGAGCCATGATGGCATTGACGAGCCACTCACTGGTGGCGCCCCGGCCGTGCGGAAAGCGGCGCGATACTGACCGCTGGTGATGGGCTCGTGATTCCACCACAGCGCGGCGGCAGCTGGTCAGGAATGTGTCGCAGTGCCTGTTGCGAGGGGTCCCTGAAGTTGGAGCTTTGCTGTGCAAAAAAAACGCTTTGGGGATTATCATCTAATGTGTGGGACTTTAAGTTTGCGGGTAACTCGTTTGCATCTTAGCCGCCAACTTCCTTGTGTAGCTGCTCACCAACTCTCCTGGCGACTTCCATTCGTCGTTAATTCGTGGGCATTGGACAACCACCTGAGGTTGAAGGGACATTGTCACCTAAAACACTAAATTTGATGTGTGATATACGAGCCAGTTTCCCCTGTCCAACCAGTGCAGTCCGTTTAAAAAAATTATCCCTCAATCGTCTGCAATCTCATTCAAATATTGGTTTCTTGAACTAGTTATAGTAAAACCGTTGGTACTTTTCCTAACCTAACAGACTCTCGAAAGACTGGAATCGCACCAGCACTACATGACATTTGAAGGATAAATTTGATTAATATTTTTAGGTGCATAAGTAAATACAAGTAAAATAATGCAAAAATTTATGTTCAGCAAAATAATATTATCATCGGGTTTTCCTCTCAAAGTTCTATTGTCACTTATTTTTTTTAGTTAAACACAGTCCTCTCTTGATCTTTCGAAAAGCGAGGAGGGAGAGAGTGAAGGCGAGGGACAGGGGACAGGGGACAGGGGACAGGGGACAGGGGACAGGGGACAGGGGACAGGGGACAGGGGACAGGGGACA
>JARFNZ010014453.1:0-18558 GCA_031763405.1 Balanus nubilus
GAGAGAGAGAGAGAGAGAGAGAGAGAGAGAGAGAGAGAGAGAGAGAGAGAGAGAAGCCGTTCCCCCATTCACTTTCCTTCAGAGAAGAGGGGGCGCTTGTTGATGAAGGTATGAACGCACGTCGACGTTCACCTGGTGTTACACGCCGACAACAGCCGCTCCGCAGGCTGAGAGACTGCAACGACCGAAAGCGTTTGCAGAGCTTCATTCAGCGCAGAAGTGCTCATATCCAGGGTTAACCGATCGCGCTAAAATTGTAATTACGTTCATTTGAAAGTGTGAGACAGCTATTTCAATAGTTGTACCTTGCACTTTCCAAAAAAGTGTTTTTCGCCCCACCCTGTTATATATAACACTCTCATTTATTAAAAAGTTCCACCAGTTTTCATCAGTTCCAACAAATTTGCGGGCTGTACGTCAGGATATTTCTGAGCGAAAGTGCGCCTAGGACGAGCCTCCGCGGCTCATCCATCTTAGCTCGTTCACGGCTGCTGACCTTTCCTGCACGTTGAGTTTAAAAGCTGCACTTCGGGATGCTGGGTAGTGTTAATTCGTTATCACAACTTGACCGCCGCCAAGTTTGCCGGCCTTCAACAGCGGCCGCGTTGTCGAGGCATGTGATTTGGGCCGGGGGGGGGGGGGGCAGGGAAGGGAGGGGTTAGCGCCTGGCCTCCACCCATTCGTGGCCGGCCGACTGCCGCCGCTGCGCACGACTGAGCTTTGAACCCGTGACCCCACCTGTCACGTCCTCGGCAGTTCGGCAGCGTCCCCCAGCGGCCACCCGCGTCGACCCCTCCCCACCCCCAACCCCTCGCACACCCTTTCTATTGTGAAAGGCGCGTTGATAATGAGACGGGCCCGGCCGGGCTGCCAGAAAGAACAAAAAAAACGGCCGAAAAAAATAGCATTCACATAGATGTAAGGAAGAGGGAGGCGAAAAGATTCCTCCTAACCGGCGCCTTGGTCGTCAGAACAGTGTCAGTTTTATGGATACTTCGTTTCCACCATCATAGACATCGCCATCCTCATTACCACGCTTAGACATTAACGTCTTTATCACCTTCGAGCCCATGTGTTAATGTTGCGCATCACTCACCGGAAACGAAAACATGCCGTCGTTACTATACCGCCCGGTGCCATTGCCGTCTGACGGTTATTGCGGCCACCGCTGAAGTAGACTAATGCAGTGCTCATTAAAGCCAACACGCCGTTGCTCTCATGCGTTGCTCTCGGGGAGGATCTGCCGGCCCACCTCGGAGGTAACTCGGCTGCTCTCCGGGGCTCATTAAGAAGCAGGTGGCGAGGTCTGACGTGCCGCCCATAAACCATCCGACGGAACCACGCCACACCAGTCCGCTAGTCGAGCCAAGCTCCGGGAGCGCCACTACGTCCAGACTTCGTCCAGACTACGACCAGACTATGGCCAGACTACGGCCAGACTACGGCCAGACTACGGCAAGGCTGCGGCCAGACTATGGCCAGGCTGCGGCCAGACTGCGGCCAGAATACGTCCAAACTACGTCCAGACTTCGTCCAGACTACGGCCAGACTACGGCCAGACTATGGCCAGACTATGGCCAGACTATGGCCAGACTATGACCAGACTATGGCCAGACTATGGCCAGACTACGGCCAGACTAAGGCCACGCTGCGCCCAGACTGCGGCCAGACTACAGCAAGGCTGCGGCAAGGCTGCGGCCAGACTGCAGCCAGACTGCGGCCAGACTTCGTCCAGACTACGGCCAGACTACGGCCAGACTACGGCCAGACTACGGCCAGACAAGCAAAGGTCAGACAGCGGCCAGACTACGGCAGACTTCAACTCGAGCACGGTCAATTCATGGCTCAAGGACGGCTAGAGTAGGTACAGACAGAGCCCAGCTGGAATACGGCTCGAGTACGACTAGAACACATCTAAGTACGGCCACTTCATGTCAGACTTAATTTCCCCGCCCATTAGTGAACATGCTGCCGATCTCGAGGGACCGGGACACATCAGCGCTGAGCATGCGAAGAAATGAACAAATAATGCAACCTACTCGCATGCACATAATGTGAGCCCGAAAAGGGAATATTTTACCTTGTCTCAGCAGCGCATCTTATAACAAATTATATTTTACAGTTTTTAGCTAATCTACGAAACTCGCAAAAACCGCGATTGAAAGTTTTTTCTGATCTTGACAGATTCCGTGCAACAATTTTGCTCGCGTAGGTGTAGAGTTTCCGTTGGTTTTGGCAGCATAAAACACGAAACCGTTAAACAAATAGAGATATGGCGCCGGCGGCATGGCAATGCCAGCTTAAATGGGTGGATGCCAGCTTTCAGCATAAAATTCCGTCCGCATTTGGCAGACCCACTTACGTACCAGTTTAGGTTTCCCTGTGTAGTGCCGCTCAAAATTTCATGGCCCCTTCTCTAGACACGCCAGCAGTACAGGCCAGGAACCTCTCACAGACCGTCCGTATCAATTGGAGCTGATTCAATCCGCTCCTCCCGAGCCGCCCATGTCCATTGCACCGTCGAAGGTGGCCTGTGACTTTGCACTATGTAGTCTCCTTTGGCCGGTGCTGATTTTCATGTCGCTGCAATCTCCGGCGATTCCTAACCGACGGCGACGGCGGCGGAGGAGGCTGTGGCGACCTACATCAAACTTGTCGCCTATCACCTTTGTAGGTTACTACTAGAGGAGAAATATCTCATAACCACGTAACCGACATGCCGGTAATCTATCATTACCGCTGGTGGTCATGCGGTGCAAGACCTAATCCTGCCAGTAAGCTGCCGATATTGGTGGATCCAGATTTATAATGCAGGCAACATATGCCGGTAAATATGCTGGTCATCTGTCAAGAGCTGCGGCAAATGCCGCTATTTATTGTCATTCTGGTGGTGCCGGTTCGGTGCCGGTAAAAAGTTTGATGGAAAATTTGCATCTCTAGTAACGACTTGCGCAGTTCGCGTACGACTTACGTAGCGCCCAGTCATGTGTTTCGAGGTGGCGAGCGGCGATGCCAGACGCTCGGCTGACCCGGCGCGGCGCTGCCCAGGCTCGGCAGCTGCAGTGCCGCGGCACATCCACTGTGTTCCCAGCAGACGGATTACACGCAAACGGAGAAAACGTCAAGAATTCGCTGCGAGAATGGTCAAATTGTAGGATGTGGCTTGGAATAGAAAATTGACAAATATTTTTTTTTAAGTGAAGCATATCATCCGTATTTGTTAAAACCTTACCTGTATTTTTTTAGACAGAATGTCATGTTATCCATTGCCATACGGTATGTTTTTTTGCTTATAAATTTAGTCCGGACCTTTTGAATGGACGGTTTTGCGAGACCAGAACCCACGCTAGGCAAAGCTCGTTGCGCAGGTCCTGATTTCTACGTCCGATCGGGAAATTCCGTGTGGTCGTCAAAATTTAGTCTGAACGTTTTACATGCCCAACATAGCCGGACATGGCACGATGATGCTCTAATGGTATAACTTAAAAAGTTCGCCAAACGATAACGGCGGTTTTAGCTCGCTAGTGCTATCTGACTGAAGCGACCAGCCGTCTGTAGACAACTTCAGACGGGACGGCATTGCTTTGTGTGATGATTTTTTCACCGAATAATTCTCCCGGTTGGAACGTATTAGTCTATTTAGGCTAATGAATGGGTGACTGCGCTCAGGCCTCCGGGACGTATCGACCTGAAACCCGTTCGGATGTGAGTGACCCGTGACGCTCAACACGGCGGCGGGGGTCGTTGCCTTCGAATCAGATTGCCGCCTTCTTATTGGCTGGTGTCTGGTGAGAACTAGATACAGACAGAATACAGCGAAATCATAATCGACGCTGGTTGACGTGGGCAGTTTCCTGGCAAGCTAACGTCACGTAATTCAGATTTAGTCACGGAATTAGGACGCCTGCCCGTCCATTCGGTGAGAAAATGCCGCAACTACAGACTCATTATCTCAGTCAATAGAACCACAGACGCCACTGAAGCAATACCGCGGCTACTGACATTCATTCAATGCCTCTGATCCCACACCTTCAATGTGGCTCTATCGTGTTTGAATTCCATATGCACATCCGTTCATCTTTCGCATGGTGTGCAAACTGATGCTTTGCAGCTCCATCAACGTTCCTCCTGCGGTGGGAACTCCGCCCTGGACCATGCACGGAAACTCGTGACGTCAGATATCTCTTCAGGGTGTGGTGAACGTCTGTCGTCTGGCGGCTCTCTTATTTGTGCGCCTGGGGCTGGGATGTGAGATGTTTGGCAATCTAACTATATTATCAATGCAATAGTTGCTGATATTTTAACAGTACAAACTAGTAGGAACATCACAGAGACTTTCATCCGAGGTCTTCGAGGACTGCACGTCCGAGAACTTTAAAATCCTGAAGCCGAAACTAAAGCTAATCGAAACAGTTACCTACATACATTTAAGTTCCATGATTTAATGGCGTGTCTTCATGAAAACACTTCCTTATTATTAAACCACATCCATTTTCGGGGATATTTTGATGGATTTTCAGCATTCGCAAACTTCCCGTCAAATTCCCCTATCAACCGGCCCGTGCTGGCGGCCTCAGGCGGGGTCGCGTTGGCGTCAGACGGCGGTGGCGCTCGACGACTGTCACGCACGAGCGGCGATTGCGACGCTGCGCGGCGGGCGGCGCGTCTGGCAACAGCGGCACGTCTGTCTGGCCTGGCAGTCCCGGTCCTGCTCCGACGGAGCCGCAGACAGACAGACTGAAAGGCGCCCGGCGCAGCGGAAAACCAACAGACGAGCTGAGCTTGGCCGCCCGTCTCGCTTTCACAGGCCGCAAACGAGCTCAATCGATGTAATGGAAGGCGCGGTTCAGGCGGAACGGCCCAGCTCGTCTGATGACATCATGGACGTCAACATTCCATTTCCAGGTTTGCTTTGGTTGAGCCTGATCCAAACTTAAGTTTTGACAGCTCTTTGGGCTGCTGGGCGGGATTTGAAGATTGATACTTTCCCCGGCTTGCTCCCTCGGTGTAATTAATCCCTGCCGCCGGCCTGATGCCAGACCGCTGTCAGCACCATCACACATCCCATGCCACCGGGCCATTCAAACCGTCCGGCAGTGTCTGCGGCTGGGCCGGCCGCAGTGCCGCCAACCGGCCGCAATGTTGCACGACCTGAGCGAATCACCAGCCGGCGGAGCGGAGCGGAGGAGCGGCGCCAGACGTGCAACGCTGGGTCACGCCTCGCCACAGCCCGGTATTCCCCACAGCTCGGCACGAGCGGCGAGCGGCGGCAGCTCGCTGCAGAGACACGGCGGAGCTCCGCAGAACCGACACTGACTCGGGCACCAGGCAGACCAGCACGGCGAGCCGTGTGGTCGGCTGTCCTGGGGAGGGGTGGGGAGCCTGCAGATGACAGGAGAATGTGGTGAGCGGTACGGTACCGTAGATAACGTCTCGGGGGGGAATACCACTACGGCTGGCCGCTGCAGTTGGAAGACTGGTGTTAAAGGCGCCCGGGACAGGTAAATCACAAGGCGATGTTAAAAGGAATGTGAGGGTTTTGAAAATGTCACCAAAAAGTGTATGCAAGTGTGGATATTATAGCTTGAAACTTATGATGACTTCTATGAAAAATTACCTTATTCTGTTTTAAAATAAAGGTAGAATCTGAACGTGAAAATTGTAAGTACATTATGGTTTGTCCAGCACTAAGTACTAATGCCCTTCTCTAATCACGATGTTTGAAAATGACTTAGATGATTTAAATACATAACTTTGGCGATCGCATAGCAAATGACAAAATATTTGGTTTCCTATTTCAACTTTGGCTTATCGTTTCAAACCTTAATTAATCTTGAAAATGTTGTTTCTAAATAGTTAATCTTTATTTAAATATTACACACGCAAAAGTTGCTAGACGAGTACCAACCGTCAACAATCTTGAATAAATCTCTAAGACTTTTTAGAGGGAGATAATTTTGAGGTACGGTAGCTAATAAAATGCAATAATAATGCAATTATTTCACTTTCGAGTGATTGTGTGCCCTCGTAAGTGAGTTCTCCATCTACGTAAATATAATTCGTCTCTTAACTTGCATGAAAACCCGGAGATATCATGAACATAAGTCACGAGTTTCAACATGTTTCGAAGATATACTGGTCTAAAAAGTCTAGCTGAGCAAACAAGTACTCGTGGAGCGCAAACCAAACTTTCAGATTGTTTTCCGTTGCATACAGACAAGACATAGCAAAATGACTTAAATTTACTATAAAATGTATTGCCCTGTTTCAAAATACATCGTTAACTTCAAAAAAGTGGAAAAAACTTACATTCCCTTTAAGTTGAATGTTGCAGGTTTTAAATTCAAATTTTACTTGTCTTGAATCTAATTCTTCTTGTCTTAAATCAAATTTTACTTGTCTTAAATTGAATGAAAAAGGTGTAGTTTTAGTAAAACCATAGGTACTTTTCCTAAGCTAACAGACTCTGGAATGACTGGAATTGCACCATCACCACATGCCATTTGAAGGCGAATTTCAATTAGGATATTCGAGTGTACCAACAAAAGAATGTTATCATCGGGTTTTCCGTTCAAAGTTGTATTCTTATTTATTTTTTAGTCAAACACAGTCCTCTCTTTATCTTTCGAAAAACATGAATCAACACTATTCGCAGGTGCTATGGCTAAGTTAATTACGCAATGCCCTTTACTGCATCGTCGGATTCCGCCCGGCTTTGAACCATCCTCCGCTGCGAATTTGTATATTCTGCTTGGCAGCGCAAAATATATGTAAACAAACCGCATAGCAGAACGGTCCGTCAGGTGCTTTTTATTTTGGTATTTTTTTATATTTCAATGAACTTAACTTTATTTAATGAACTTAAGTGCGCAAAATTCCATGCAATATTTATGGTGGCTATATTTTAGCGAAGTAAACAAGCTGCATAGAAGAACACATTACCAAGAACGTATGAAAAGCGCCAAATGCGATGTAATATTTTTGTAGCGGCCATCATGCCGAAATAGTGCGGATCATAATAAGACAATTCTTTTTAGAGTAGGAGATGAGTAAAAAGTAATTTCCTTATATCTCCTGTTTGGCGATGTGGTTGCATGTTTGAACCTTACCATCAGTGACACAAAATTCGTTACGTTGATTTTAACCTTTTTTACATTACCGCCAAAGGTGACAATGTCTTTTTAGCGACGAGAGCATTTAATTACCTTGGGCGACACCGATGTAATATTGTCGGGGCTGGTATCTCCCACATCCTGTTCAATCTACATCCGTTTTCACTCTGTTCTACTGTTCTCTGTGTGTATCATGCTAGCTAGGAAATTGGAATGATTATATGTTTATATTGTGTGCATTATACAGCAGAATCCCTGTGTTTATGCTAGTGCATAGCACGGTACTATGTGTACATGAACGACGGTTCTGCATCCATCCCCAGTGTATGCCTGCAAATACGTAGTATTTAACAATGTAGTGTCATAGCATTTCTGCAAGCTTGTCAGAATGCTTTGCTATGTTTGTTACATGTTTACATTTTGAGCCTAGGGCAAGAACACTGTACGTTGGAATTTCGATATACTATTACCCATTTAGAGCTTTTTTAGTTACCTATGGGTTGACTCACACAGGCGACAGACATCCAGCTTTGGCCTAGATAGGCAGCATTGCCCAAAAAAGTAACTTCGTATGGTGGCACGTGATCAATTTATTTCACATCCGTCATCCACCAGAAGCATTGAGTGTTGTGTCGCTCGCGTCGCGTCTGTCGCCTAGTGTGAAACGACCCTTAGTGTACGAATGGTCATCGTGTGTGTGTGGCAGACTTCAGTGCTCAGTAGTTTGTCATGTGTTATCCCTGTGAACCCTGTCACGTGTTATCCCTGTGAACCCTGTTATCCCTACGCAGATGACAAACGCACACATACATACATGCACATAATTGCATACATGCATACATACCAGGGACGTTGCCACCGGGGGAGGGGCCGGGAACCCCAGGTTCGCTCGGAACCCTCTCCCGCACCCCCAGGTTCGCGGGATTTTAATATTAGCCTTATGCCCCCCCCCCCCCCGACCCTTCGCTGGCTTCCCCATATCTCTGGTCGGCTACATCACTCAAAATTAGTGACGACGCATCTGCCACAAAATTTTGCGACGACATGCGTTCATACAAACGGGCCTATACCAGTTTCGAAATTATGTATTCAACAAATATAATGCCAGTCTGGGAAACGGCAGGTCATTCAGCGACCGGTTTGTATAGTTTTAACTCTGTGTTACCTGACGAGAGAAGTGCTATAGCTATACTGCTATTCTGGTTCGATTATTTTATAGTATATTTATATTTTCTGTCTATATTCATCTTCATTTATTTGTATTGTAGCGTGTGTTTGTTCAGTTGTTCTATGAATGTTTACTGTGGGCGAAACACGTCCCCTCAGTTTTCAACTCAATTTCCAAATCTACCTTTGTACTCTTATCTTGTATGCCTACTCGTATCTGGATTCATATGAACATTCTATCTGGTTCTCGTTCGCAGTGCATATGTTTCAACACAAATATTATGTTTCACTTCTATGCGTATTCTGGGTACATTCTACGTCACTTTTGATACACTTTTCACCACTCCCCACTGTAACCCTCCACTCTAGTTCTGTGACTGAAGCTGTTCGTCCGTGTTTTGTCTCTCTCTCCGTGGCTATCTCCGTCCACCTGCCTGTTGTGTATGTTCAGCATGGCTTGTTCTTTTCTCAGGAGCACAGAAAAGCCCGACCAGGAGAAATTTTAGAGGGGGGCAAGCAGGTAAAGTGAGAATGCGCCCGTGTTTTGCCGGCCGCTAGGAATCGGCACGACATCCCCACTAACACTGACCACCGATTGACCACCTTGTCGCGCTGTGACGCTGACCTTCCCAGACTATGACTGATCTGATCGGCTCCGCCTTCCGCGAGACTCTCAAACACCGAGGGCAGACTCCAACCCGCTCCGTGTGGGCGATAACCGACCTAATTCCAGGTTTAACTCACCGTGTGCGCGTGCGCGTTCTTGACACCTGAACTGCTTTAACTTAATCAGATGTGCAGATTGAACAAAGATAAATGCACCAGTAACACTGCTAGCAACACCGGGGATTCTGTTCCGTTGGGGTATTGTTTGATTTGCGTTGATGCCACACTGCCGGGGCGCGGCTGGCTGCCGCCGCCCCGCCTTGTATGCTGTCCTGGCGCCGCTCTGACACAGACACCAGCTTTGTATTCTCTTGGTTCGGGCCCGGGTGGGTGTGGGACGGCCGGCGGGGGACTGCCGACCGGCCGCCGGGGGTGCGGGGCGGGTCGAGCCGGGTGTGGTGTGTGGTACCATCCGGCTGCCCCGCCGCTCCCGACACCCAGCCCAGCCTCTGACTCGGGCCCTCCTCTCTGCTTGACTAGGCTGGAAAACTGCGGCCCGGCGAGATGGGGGGCGCCCAGGTAAACTCGGCTTGGCACGCCTATGTCCGTCCCGCAGCCGCTGCTGTCTCGGGACTGTTTTTGTTCTCTCTTTCTCTTCGTCCGCCCGTGTCTGCTCGCTCGCTCCGTCTTACTTGACCCTCCTCTGTCGACATTGAGCCACCCTCGCAGCGGGCCGGCGACTCTCGATCGACCCCGCCGGCTCCGACTGGCTGGGTAGCTCGGATGCCTCGGTATTGGAGCTCAGAGGCATCTGAACTAGCTCATCAGCTCGGACTCGGCGGCTCTTTAGCCCACGGTGGCTTCCGAATACAGGGCGCCTCTGCAGAACGTCGTATCTGTCATACTTTTGTATCGAAGTCAGAAATTAAGAAGACAAAATAGTGCATTTCATTTGAAATGTGCTAGTAAACATCTAATGAACGGAAGTCAATGACCTTCCCCAAATTGACTAGCAGTGCGACGCTGTAGTGGGTGCCTCTGTTTCGATAACAGCTTCCATGTGCGTAAACCCTTTCGTGTTTATGTAGTTAGTTCTTCGTGACATTTCCATCTAGTTCTAAATGAACTTTCCTCCCTATTGATAGTCGAACTATTGCATAATTTTGACTTTCTCGCGAAATCTTTTAGAAAAATAGTTTTTCTTGCTGTTTGTTTTGAATCCATCGTAGTTTTTCAACGTCAGCATCTCCTCCGTCTAGTCTGTATATCTCTTGTGATGTCTTCGCTGATGACCACTGCATGTATGTACTCTGTAAACCTGGTTAGATGATCCCCTGTATTTTTGTCATTTGCTTTCTAATGTTGTCAGATAATGTGGAGTGTAGCTTTTGTGTGATATGCTATGTTTGTATACACCATTTGATAGGCAATTAGTATTAATGTTGTTTTCGTGCATGTATGGATATTGGATAGCCAAGTTAAATCTGAGCTAGTATATTTTCTAGACATTTACATGGAACGGATAATCTGTTTTTTTATTCACTGAATTTCAGTCACCAAATTGTTATGAAATTAGTAAGACCTGTGGCATAAATAAGCCTTTCAATAAACGAAGTCCTCTTAGATATCGAAATGCGAACCAATTTGTTTATATTCAATGTCAGGTCAAAGTTGTACAGGTGACTGGTGAGTTAAATCGTTATTCTAAGTAATAATCACACCGCTGGTAAAGTCACTGTGTGGTAGGTTTGGTTAATCACCTCTCGAGCTCTTACCCCTGCCCGTCAGTTGGGCTCAGTCAATGTGTCACGACCCCAGCCAACCCCGGCTGACCACGGCTGACCCCGTCTGACCCCATCTGACCCCGGCTGACCGCGTCTGACCTTGCGGCTGTGCAGAGTCGCCGCCGCCCCTCTGCCGAGGTTCGCCGGCCGTCCGTCTCAGACATCGAGGACCTCATCAACAAGCCGTCCACCCCGCTCAAGCCCGTCGGGAAGCCCGGCCCGCCCTCAATCGTCGACATCGAGGAGAGCTACACCGTCGTCGAGGGCAAGTCAATCTTATCGAGGAAAAATATGTTTCCATGCCAGGAATTTAGATCTTTGGAACCGAGAACCTTTTCTGACTTGCGTATTTGAATGCCTATTGCCTAAAGTTATATTCCTGAATTATGCCTTTATTTCCAGATGCGAACGCGTTCTGCATTCTTACGGTGGAGGGTAACCCAGCTCCGACATTCAGATTCTTCAAGGTATTTGCAAAATAGTTTGTGATAACATTGCATTAATACTGATGTATCATAAGAATGCAAATTATTTTGGAGGTGTTGGATGCATTTGTTATACAAATCTCATTACCAGTAGTTAAGTACCGACATTTTCAATGCAAGTGAACGTTCACATTCAAGTTCTTTGGTAACGAAACAGCAATGATGACACCGCTGTTTCGCACTGGCAGGGCATTCAAGAGATCTGCGAAGGAGGTCGCTACAAGTTCATCACCAGCGGCGACATGAGCACCATCATGTTGTGCATCAGGAAGGCTAAACCCAACGACGAGGGCCACTACAAGGTGGTCGTCAAGAACAAGCACGGAGAGGACTCCGCGGAGTTCACCGTGTTCGTCAGCGGTACGGCCCGTGACGTCTCAGTGCTGCCCTTATTATGCTAATGTGGATTCGTTCAGGCTTCGCTGTTGCTTCATCAGGCATCGAACAGTTCCAGATATCTCCTTATTTTTTTATCAAGTTCTTATCTCATATTCACATACAAGCATAAAAGCAAACCTTTTAAGGTTTTGAAATTATGGCAAAGTTACCATATCATGCAGTTTCGAGTTCCGGTTTAAGAGCAGGTCGTCAGACATTTTCGCTTCAAGAGGTTGTCTGTCCCCAGACTCGTCTGGTATGGACTTCCGTGCCCTGCTGAAGAAGCGCCGCTACAAGGCCTGGGACAAGGACAAGGGTGACCCGGACTGGGGCGACCTCAAGGAGGTGGAGAAACCACAGATCCCGCAGCTCAAGAAGGTCGAACGGGTACGTGCCGACGTCTGTTTACAGACGATCTGTTTTTGGGTGGACACTGCTCGACTTGGCGAGTAGGGACTACGGGCTTCGCAGTCAATGTGTAGGTATTCATTTGGATATTGACATAGGCAGTTTTACTTCGCTGGCTCTGTCGGTTTCTTCGAACTGGCGAACACTTCAACCTCAATTTCAATGTTGCTGTTTCCTTTTGAGGGAACGGTTACGTGTTGCTAGGTAATAGCGATTAAAACGCATTAATATGGTCTAACCGTGAGCTTACGCGTACTGTTTTCCCGTTTGCAGAAGAAGGAGACATTCCTGAAGCCAATGGTGGACGTCATTGTAAAGGAAGGCAAGGACAAGTGGGCTAGATTCGAGTGTGTCTTCTCGCGCTCCAAGATGCGACCGAAGTGGACGCACAAGAGAGACGTAAGTTATTCTTTCACGATTTAAATTTACCTTTAAATATGAACCCGATAATTTATTAATGTTGATCAAACACTGCTAGAGCCAAGGAGTTGCTCTCTTACGTGACAGTGTTCTGACTATGCAATGAACGCCTCATTCACATCCAAGATGCTCACCAATTCATAGCCGCTAAAAATAGCTCTTTGTATGAATCAGCAGCTTCCTGTTTTGTCTGGCGAGGGCTGTTACGGCTGTTACACGTTCCAAAGGCCGGACAGCCTTCGACCGCTTGGGCGAGACGCCCGGATGTTGGCGCCGGTGCCAAGGGATACGATGTCAGAGCCCATTTATCGGATATCTAGTGCATCTGGCAACGAAAACGGACATCTGACAAAAAACGCCAATTCAAAACAAACTCCTTCCTACAAGCGTCTAGGTAGAGCTTTAGGACAAATGACCCTTAGATCACGTGGTTTCTATAGCGAAGCTACAATTCTGCTATCTTAGTTCAAAACCTCTTGTTAAAGGTCGACACTTCCCTTTAACTCTTCAGTTCTCACTGCATAACTTTACGACAAATCTAACATATGTCGGTGTTTGAGGTCCCAATGTAAGGGTCGCATACAATTGACATATACTGATCTACCATTGCAGGAGTGTTTCCCTGGCAACAAGTACCAGTTCAAGGACGACGGTGACGCCTACTCGCTGGTTATCGACAAGCCACGTGTGGAGGACTCGGGAAAATACACCTTGAATCTGGGCGGCGTGGAGACGACTGCCTTCCTCACTGTCGAACGTGGGTTAAAACAGTTAATTGATCTCGAAAACGTTCAGTTTGTTCTGTTATATCAAAATGTTCATGTTATAAAGCGACAGTATGAGTGTGATTATTACATATCTAAGTAGGTACCGCGTTCAGTTTTGAGTGTGGATGGTGATCGCGGGTGGAGGTTATCAATGTATCGCTCAGTATACGACGAAGTTGCATTGAATATTACTTCCTGTATATATTTGCGTATGAGGCATAAAGCTATGCGAAACAAAATGTCTGACATTATGGCATCGTTCCTTCAGCTGCGGACCCTGATTTCAAGTTCGTGAGGGACCTGCAAAAATATATCGACGGTTACTACAAGGAGGACGTGACCCTGGAGTGCCAGATCAACTCCCACAAGGCCATCGTCCACTGGTACCATGGTGATACACAGGTCGATGTAAGTAGTAAATGTCTGCCACCGCCCGTGAAAACAGTTTCCCAGTGATTTCCGTTGCCAAACACGGGGTAAGCCACCATGCAGTTCCACTTTGTCTGATATTGATTCAGATTAGATTCCGGTTGCCGATTCGTTCGCTGCCTTCACTGCGACATCAAAATGTTCCCATGTACTTCCTAACTCAACAGCAGATTGCTAGCATTTAGATAAATGGCGATTAACCATGGCCGCACAGGCCAACTAAAATTAGGGCAATGCAGTGCACCACATCCCAAATAGCGCCCTCTTCTTTATACCCCAAGGCTCCCCATCCCACACCCCCCCCCCCCCCATCCCGCACAGCGCTAAGCCCCTTCTCCCGGCGTCTCCAGGACAGCGAGCACTACACCATCGGCAAGGACATGCTGGGCACCTGCCGTCTGACGATCCGCGGTGCCAATAAGAAGGACGCCGGTGACTGGAGCTGTCGCCTGTTCCGTCAGAAGGACCGCACCAACTGCACGGTGTCACTCAGTCGTGAGTCGCGGGCACCAGGCCTCTTATCCAACCTATCACCAGGGACATTGGGAGTCAACAAATTGCAGAGCCTGCCAGTTGCTACCCGAATCGATCCCAGGGTATTGATGTGTCATGTTCAGCATGGAAATGAATAAGTAAGTTCAGACCTATAGCACGCAGCCAGGCACGTAGCGGGAACCAACGCAGCCGACTAAGCTTGCCTGGCTCCTCATACCCCTCGGAACAGGGTGAGGGTTCCAATTAGCACTTTATCCCAAGAGACTATTGTGTTTGGTCCACAAACTAAACCACTTAAATATGGTGTTTGGTCCACGAACCAAACCTATGATTTGTATCTCCATACCGACAACACGTAGATGGACGAAGGTGCCGATTAACCCGTGATCTACGGTTCCAGAACGTCCGGTCCGCTTCAAGAAGAAGCTGAAGCCTATGAACAACTTCGAGAAGGACAAGATCATCATGGAGGTGGAGACGGATTATCCTGACGCTGACGTCAAGTGGTTCAAGGACGGACAGGAGATCAAACCCGACGGAAAACAGTACGTTCACTATTGGATGGTTAGGGCTCGTGAACTGACATGCCCTAGAGACCGTTCCATTTCCATTATAACCTCGCCGCCAGCCCACAATTTCAACAACTGGATGTACCAATGTAATCGTTCCAGGAGCTTGTTGAAGGCAAGGCAAATTTGGAGGTGTCAATATAATATTTCTGATTCACCTCGAACAGCAGCAATGTGTCATCGGCAGTGGTGGTTCGTTGTAGTTTTTTTTTACTACGATGCTTTTCTCAAGCCAATAACGAGCTGAAGATTATCCATCTTAGCTATACCTTCTTTTCCACAGCGTTAAGATCGCGTCTGATGGAAAGAAGCACCAGCTGATCATCAAGTCTGCCAAACTGGTGGACGCTGGTGAATTCATGGCTAAGTCCAACAGCGACATGACAAACGCGCCGCTCAGTGTCAACTGTGAGTACTCGGCAATCGGCATGTTGGAGCTGCCATCCTCTGTCGACAACGTTAACAAGGTAGTCAGTAATGTGCGTGTAACGCTTACCTCATCGCTCATGTATATCCCCATCACGTAACTTAACAAATATCCATTTACCAAACACATTATTTATCTTGCATCTCTATGATACGGACTTCGTAGTGAGTGTCGCAAAATACTGTGGTAGTAAGCTAGCATTACCTGCGTAGGCATGGATATTACTTCGCATATCTTCGTTAATGGCCCAAGTTGACGGAAAAAGAACACAATGGCTCAGGTTGACTGAGCAAGAGCAGCCATGCCGTCTGTCTGACGCCGGACGTCTGTGTTCCTGGCGCCACCAGACCTGAACAAGTTCAGCAAGGGTCTGCTGTCGGACGTGGAGGGCATTGAGCGGGAGAAGGTGGTGCTGGAGGTGGAGCTGGCCGACCACACCGCCCCCTGCGAGTGGTTCTTCGGCGACCAGATTATCGAACAAGACGAACGGTCAGTAGTCGTCGTTTCATTCTGATGAAAGCCCTACCCGCGACGTGCCTGTCCTGAAACCGATTTTAAGTGTTCGGGTACGCAGTATGTTTCGGTTCCGTGCATATATTTCTTGATGATATTCTAAATCGTTTAAGTTGTACTACTAAGTTTTAAAAGTTTTATTTATTTCCCGTTTTAGGATTGAAATCAAGAACCTGGGAGGTGGCAAGCACCAGCTGATCATCAACTCTGCCAAGCTGACTGACGAGGGAGACTACATCTGCAAGTCGGGCAAGCTCGAGTCGCAGGGCCATCTGACCGTTATCCGCGGAGAGACCAGGCCCAAGATCAAGTTCGATGGTCCCGTGGTCGGTGAGTTGGACGGCGGCCATGGGGGGCCATGTGGGCCATGGGGGCGCAATCACGTGTGACGAGAGAAGATAGCAGATGAGGACATTTGGTATGTTGTGTTGTGGTTCTGAAGTTGTGCCTTTACCTCTCGCCTTTACGGAGTTCTGAGGTGGTGCTTTTTGATACCGATCCACTCACGTATTTGTTAAATGGAGCAATGATGTTATTGAAAAACGATGCTAAAACAAAAAGGCTTATGATCATGTTTAAAACAGCCATTATATGAACAGTAAAACTTTTGTCGTCTTTCAGGTCCGGTGAACAAGCCTCTCGTCTTTGAGGTACCATACAAAGGTGAGAGATCATTCTACAATGGCGACCGTCATAGCGACCCGTATATGCTGTTGCAAATTATCCAGTGCATGATTCATGTAACATACATATTCATTATGGTACATAAATTCTGGGGAATATTTTATTGCGTTGTTTTTAAAACGCACCCAATAAAATGTTCATCACCAACACATTTTTACTTCCAAAGTTTTTGTTTCCGATGTTCTCCGCCTCGAGGCTGCCTCGAACACTGTTGCCCGGTTATTCTTTGGAACCGTAGACTGCCTGATTCCCCGTCCCTGTTCAGACATACCGGTTCCGCTAGACTAGACACAGCCCTGACCAACACATTTTCCAGTGAGCGGCAAAAGACAGACCCAGATGGAGGCTAAACTATGCCGCAATGGCAAGCCTCTCTCCAAACAAGACGTGGAAATCGTCATCAAAGACAAGGTGATCCAGTATACGTTCAAGAAGCCCACCCGTGACCAGGCCGGCGACTACGAGATCAAGCTGTCCAACGGCCAGGGCGAGGACAGTAGAAAGATCAATATCAACATGCAAGGTGACTGGCACTCGCCGTGATGCCGTCTCCGTAGCCACCTAACGACCGGATGTCGCTTGAGCTCGGTGTTCCTCGCAGCGGTCTGCGAAGCAACACCTGTCCGTGATCTTTGTCCGATCGTAACAGGCGATGCAGTCGCTTGTTCGTCTTTGTCGCCTTACTCGGCTTTCGCAATGATTCTCCGGTCTTGTAAGCCACCATGCCAATTACGTCGGGCTCTGGCTTAGCCTGTGAATACTGTGCTTCTTTGTTTCTTCGTTCGATGCTTCCCAAGTCTTACATAGCATGAGTTTAACGATATTATTTTTGTCCTACTAGGAATGACTACCCCTTTGTTGCATGTCTGTTTTGTAACCTGACCCCAATGACTATTTTTGGTGTACGTACACTGACAGCTGTGTTCACTGTGCTTTTTGAACATCCGCCTCTGCCGTCTTGTCAGGAATGCACCAATATCTTCTACAGACGCAAGAATGGTACCGGCGGCAGACACTAAAATGGTACGACTGGTACTCATGTGGTAACGATGTGTGGATAATTTAAGGATGAGACAGTTAAGTATGTTTTAGTTGAGTAACCAACATTGCTTGTGTAACGATTAGCGCACTTCACGATTTGCGGTGGTTCAAACCTATTGCTATGTCGACGGTTGATTCGAGCGACGAGCTTGCGTCGGCAGCGTAAGTTTCCGTTTGCTGTAACAGCACAATGCCGTCGAAACCCTGGCACGCGCTGGTAAGTTTTGCGACCATTGAACTAGAACGATAAATTAGTACCCTGCCAGGACCGACAGCCTCACATATAGGTTATAGCCTCAGCCTCCTATTCCGGTGTTACAACCTGCCAGTGTCATTTTCTAGCATCTTACTTTGGTACCTTAGATATGCTTTACACCAACAAATGTGTACGACAGCTTGACTCGACGGAAAGAGTTAATTATTTTCGGCTTTGAACACTCTGTATTCATCGTCACACCTACAGCGCAGTGATGCATGACTGAGCGTGGTGACTGCTGCGTAACGCACAGCCCGGTGTGTTCAGATGTGCCGCAGGCTCCGCGCGATGTGGAGGTCAAGGATGTGTTCGCCAAACACTGTATGATCCACTGGAAGAAAGCGGCTGAGGATGGCGGCTCAGAGATCCTCCGCTACGTCATCGAGAAACAGGACCTCGGCAAGATCGGTATGTTTGTGGGCCGGCGCCTGAGCTTCTTATATATATCTAGATATTGAGTCCGTGAAAACGAACTCCAATGTTTTTTAGCAGACCCCAGCAGTGTGTAAGTGGCTGGCTGACTTCATCACTTCAGTGGAAGGAGGAAACTGATGGCATGACTGTAGATGATATTCAGCTGATGCACGCTAGTTAGGTGAAACATCGTGCCGTCACATATCAAGTTTGTCTTATAACCATATATCGTTTCCTCGGCCAGGCGGCTGGGAGAACGTTGGCGAGGCTCCTGCTAATGCCACCTCGTTCAAGTGCGAGGACATGATCCTAAAGAGGAAGTACAAGTTCCGCGTCAAGGCCGTCAGCAAGATCGGAGAGTCGCAGCCCGGCGTCGCCAAGAACGACATCATCGCCAAGGACCCGTGGGGTGAGCACTTGACGGATGGATGATGCATTTGTTCATCGCTAGCGCGAATTTTGTGTGATTCTCTGCCCTTACTTTCTTCATTGCAGGGGCGTCGCCACGAAATTTTGAGCGCGGGGGCCAGCCAGACAAATGGGGGAGCCAGCGAGGGGTCTGGGGGCGGGGGGGGGGGGGGGGGCGCCCAAGGGCTAATGTTA
>JARFNZ010014565.1:0-14640 GCA_031763405.1 Balanus nubilus
TATGAATGTTTGCATACTTCTATGCATATCATGCATTTCAAGTAAGTATTAAGTTAATAAATAAAGCTCCTTTACAGTCATGGCTCCTGACGGATTGAGGCACTGTTTGTTTTTTTGTCGAGGGGAGGGGCGTGCTATGATGAGCATTACAGCAAAGCTACTTAAAAATAACACCCATTATGGCAGTCCTGGAGTCCTCACTGGCGTTACTAGCCTGGCTATCTGCTCGTGGGGACCCTGGGGCTGACTGCTAGTTATCCCTAAACCCTCCCTTGTTATTATGTACCTACACTAGCAAACTTACTATTAACAAACTTTAGAATAACAACTACAAAATCTACTTTGATACTGTGTCTAGCCTCGAATGTATGCCGCACTGTCCAATAAAGTGATCCTCCACAGTTGAAGCATATGACGTGCATTGGTACGTGGCTTTGCGCCGGAAAAGTGTAGTTTCAACTTTATATTGCAGTACGCCTACACCAACAACATCAAAGTAGCGGTGCCGGTGATCCTATATACCACGCCATCAATGAACCGTATCTGGGATCGCTGCACTTTTACAAGCTTCAAAGGCATGCTTAATGTCAAATTAGTGCACGCTATTGGCAACTTTATCTACGACGTTTTATTTATCAGGCCACAGTTAATAAGCCATTTCTGACACTTTGATATTACAAAATGGTCTTGCCATGATACCACATTTAGCATGCTTGAACTTATGTGCTATTTCGGCCGCTTTGATATTGCAATATAATCCTCCATAAATTCGTTACTACATCAAACGATCGAAGGAGCAGATAGCCCACAGGCAAGCTCACATGACCTGTCATGTCCAGCTAGAAGCTTAATAAGAAATAACACTTAAGCTGCTGATTGATACGTCGATACGAGACAGCGTCTACCTTCCAGTGACAGGTATATATGGGCAGTGCTGTAGTGGAGCCGAAACATACCAACACGAGCAGCGCAATTCAAGGACGGCCGTGCTGTTTTCGACTGGCAGCAGCCGTACGAGGGTCACGTGCATACGCCCACCTCATCCCACGCAGCGGCCTGCAGTAGACGAGGGGCTGATTTAGATCGGCGATCGCGTGCACGATCCTGCAACAACAATACCCCCGACGGACAACGGGCGTGCGGCAGCGCCCCGGTCCAGGATCATTACCGAGCGAATTAGTCCAGTGAGGCGCAGGGACCCAGTTTCACCGTATGTGGTCCGAAACAACCCTGTGCTTGACAGGCCAGCTGAAATACACAGGACGCCGTGCTGTCATGACCCACTGGAACACAGAGACACACAGCACACGCAGCGCAAACGCTGCCGCTGTCGCCCCACCCAATTCGTCAGTTCAACCACTTGCGTAATGTTTCCGGAATCCCCGCAAACGCCCACACACAGTCCCGGTATTCCGTCCGCTATGGGCATTCCACCACCGCTACCATCCCTGACCTATGTATGTATGTGCCGGCCGCCGCCGCGCCGCGGCCCGCGCTGGCCCAGATTTCGTCACACCAATGACCCGCATTGTCGGCATTTCCCGTGCGGCCGGAGCGCTTCCCCGTCCGCGGCGCGGGGACTCCTGTCGGGCCGGTTTGTACGGGACGGGTCGTCAAGACGGGGTCAGTGGCCTTCCGACCGGACGTCGACTCGGATCGGCCATATCGACCGGCCGCTCGGACCGCCCGGACGGGTCCGACAGGTACGGTCACGGCCCGACGCGGTCTGGTCGAGGTTTAGACCGTAGACAGACCCGTTCTGGCTCGGTCTGGCTTAGTTTTGGCGAAGTGCCGCCCCTGTCGAAGCCCGGATCGGTCGAGGAACGGTCCCGCGCCCGTTCGGTAATGCCCCGGGTCGGTTTGGTTCCGTCCCGGCTACACCACATCTCGCTCCCGGAAACGGCTTCACCCGGTCAAGCTATGCACAGCCGAACCGCAGTCACGCCTCCACACGGTCCTGGAGAGGCCCGGTGACGAACGGGCTTCAATCTACGGATTAGTCAGTGGTCATGACCACATCCTGAGGTCGTCCGGCAGTCGATGACCGGATCGGCCCTCCTCCTTCTGCAGCTCCGCCGCCGCAGGGGGATGGTCAGGAAATGCCGCGGATCATCGCACCGGTTCGCGAATTGTGGGTCAGCAGGCCGCGGCCGTGGTCGTGCGGAAGCCATGCTGAACCCGTGCGGAAATCTCGCGGATTATCGGTCACATGGACCGGGAGTCGACAGCCACGGATTACTGACCACATGGAGA
The DNA here is from genome assembly GCA_031763405.1 of Balanus nubilus. Lineage (NCBI taxonomy): Eukaryota > Metazoa > Arthropoda > Thecostraca > Balanomorpha > Balanidae > Balanus > Balanus nubilus. The sequence goes on from JARFNZ010014565.1 coordinate 2,254, forward strand.
AGTAGTATGCGGACTGAGTGGGCGCCGAGCCGAGACTAGCCTGATTCCAGGTCGATGGGCAGTGGGCAGTGGAGGTGGGCAGCGACCCGAAATATAATGAGATTCGTCACGGTAACCGACATAGGTGAGAAGACTTGAGGTACTTATCAATAGCAACCAATGTTTTCGCCAATTGCAGTGTTAGGTGAGCTGTGTTGTAATTGTTGGATGATATAAACGTTAAAATTTACCGTTCGATATTTCTTTTGAGCTGTTACAATCCCTTTAAAAGCGGAAAACGACATGACAATATACCACACTTTTTAAATGTGCGCCACTGTTCATAATTCATGCCGAACATGCAAGCCAATGTATTCGAAATATAGTGCTTTTAAAATTGTTTTAGGGTTATATCTAAATAAAATGGCTTAACAAATGACATCTTTGACACTTATTATAATAGAAAGAACATCCTATATATTATAAAACCAATAGCAATTTGGTGAGGTGAGATGTTTCGTTTTTTTAAAGTTGGTATGTTTTACAAGCCTTCGCATAATCATATTTATAAATGCTTAGAAAACAATCGTGCATTGCAATCACTAGCGGTATTTCATTATCAATATCGCGAGTTTCCTCCAGTACAAATGTATGTGTGTTTATGTGTTTATGTGGGAATTTTGGAGCATAAAGTGCAAACAAAATCAATGATACCTTAAATGAATTTGCATATCGTGTAATCTAACTCAGTTATCTATGGATATCATTTTCTCTTATCCTTTCTGCATAAAAGAGAAGAAACGAGCGATATGACTCGTATTTTCCCATGGCTACGCCAAAATACCCTCTACCGTGACTGCGGTTTGTTTTATGCCGTATCGTCAAAGCCTAAAAGACAGTTAACGTTGCGTGACAGAAGCTTCTTGGTGTTTTTAGTAACCATCCGTTGAGCGTGGTTGATCTTTTGACCCCTAATGTGCCGATGAAGAAACCGGGAAAGTTTCTCTCCCCACATATGCATTGCACGCGCTTCCGTAATGTCGAGGAGTGCGCTTTTGAGCGAGGGTACGACGTTTAAAACACATCATCTCTCATCACCTTCGCTTTCATTCACACATGCGGTGACACCACGCGCATTTGCTTTCTTTCGCAGGTGTTACGTCATTCACTTTAACCTGTGACCCATGGAGTAATGTTGGTGTTCCCACTGTCTGAGATACACCGTGTTTGTAGACACAGTGACGCAATGACTGGGGAGTGGAATGCCACCTGTTGCTTTACAACAGGGCAAGTCGGCTTAATTTCGTGTTTGTTCAGTGGTGCAAATGATTAGCTGCTGTTTGAACTAATGAGGTACGCTAAGTTGAACGGGCACTTCGATCGAATGACCCCGGCGGCTTTCGTTTTCTATCTTTTTTATTTTAACATTTTTTCTTCAACAGCTTGGTCAATTTTTATTCACCTTGCATAATCAGCTTGCACAGGGAGTTTCTTTACTTGCCGCGTAAGAACTTCGGTTTACTTCGCGTTTGCTCGGGAAAATCCATAAAGAAGGTTATGTCACCATCACAATAATCACGAATAAAACAAACAGCAAATACCTTAAACAAATAAAATGCTTTGCGCCTAATCCTCGTACACTGTTTTACAGCCAACAATCAATTTATGCATTACGTAGAATTATGAGCGCAGGAAAATGAGCGAACAATTAGGACGAACCAATTTAATTTGCCCAGTCCGGGTTCGCAAGTCCCACGAATATTGTTACATGTTTACGGCGCGTTTTTGCTGATGCAAATGGGCTCCAGTCTCGGCCTGGTGGTTTTCTGCTCGCAGTCCAGATTGTCCAGTTCTCGCAAACAAAGGGTGGACGCCCTATTACCATTGTCGGCTCGGAGTTTTTATGGACGGTCCAGTGGGACTAGGGCGGTCATCAGAGGCCACATCAGTGGGAGGAAGCGTCGACCTCTTCACCACCACGGCCGACCTCACCAGACCCGGTGTCTGAACGGACCATCCTTTGGGCGTTTCTTCAACTGAGAAACCCATGCTGATGGTGAATAGGCACGGCTCACGATTCTTTTAAACGTCAATCATATTTTACAGGTCAACATTCGACAGCTCTCCGAACAGCGGAATTTTCAGGCCAACCTTTACTTCACCCATGACGGAACTGAGCTTCTGCGACCTAGCCTGACCAGCTGGCGGACTTGACCTGACCGTCTGGCGGCCATGACGCCTTCCTCGACGTCGTCGTGCCGTTGCGGTGGTGTGGCCGGGACAACCACCTGGTTTCACCCCTCACGAAGCCGGGGGTCCCCTTCCATCGTGACACAGCGGTCGGCGGGAACAAAGCCAGAGCGCCAGGGGAAAACCGCAAGAGCGCGCCGCCGCCGCCACCGCCGCCGCCGTGCGTGCCCACCGGTCGATGTCATTGGCTCTTGCCCGCGGCGGTGGCGATGCCCACGACGGTGGCGGTGGTGGTGCCGGCGGCATCGACAGAGCGCTGTTTTTCTGCAGACGACTGGCCTTGGGCGGCGCAGAGGGCTGTCGGAGCTTTGTGTACCAACCGGAGCGCCGTCCGAGCGCCAGGAGGAGCGGGTGGGAAGGGGGAGGGGTAACGAGCCCCGTCCACGAACTTCACCAAGGTCGTCGGCGGTCTGCACCCGGACAGAAGGAGGTCCTCACGGGCAGGATTCACGCTTCATGGCGTCTAGGAATGTGGGAGCTGTCGGTATGGTGCCAGGCTCTTCCGTGATACGGTGGCAACATTTTGGTTCATGTATCCGAGTGAGTGTAACCTGCATGTGTTCAAGAATTAGGAAATTGGAAAAATTGCTGTAAATGTTCTGTTTTTTTTTCTTCTCAAAAGCTGTCTAAAATGCATGAAGGGTGCACCTTAGCAACGTTTGCGTCGTTGCATCAATAGTCATGTGTTGTATTATGTCCTTGGCTTCTAAGCTTTATATTTGCTATTCATTACTATACTGGATGTTGTGACAAAGAACATATTTGCGGATTCGCATGCTGTTATCAGTAATTAGAATGTTAAGTTATCCTCGTCACACCTTTGTTTGTCGTTGGCTCGTGAGATTCCGGTACCGGTAGCTGGCAATCCGGCACTCGTGTCTACCAGATCTACAAGCCGGATCGAATAACCGGACATGACTTTGATTGTTACCACATCTTGCGATCAAAGCAATTCCTTGTCGACGTTTTCTTGGAAGGGCACGAATCGATGGCATGTGTTGCATGTCTCGGTGCACAGTAATTATGACATGGAAGTTGATAAACTGTCAAATTTGATGATGTGATACCCAGGAATACCATGTGGGGCTAGCTGGGCAGGTCGCATTTTTGATAATTTTACAGTATTTAATTTCTACAATCCATATTTAACTTTGTAGATTAAACAAACTTCTCAACATGTAAAATCGTACGATTGTTAAAGATTCCATAACATATGACAGGATTGGGAAGTGTTACCGATACATGACAATTCACCATTGGACTCGCTCATGAATAAATTATGCAGTTAAACTATTCCGAGGTTACCATGATGCGATTCTTATACTGTGCCCGTCAATTAGATAAAAAATGTTCTGCTGGCGTGTTACGGTCAGCTTAGCACTCATTTTTTTTTGTATTTGAGACTCTATTGTGTTGAAAATACACGTGTCTGAACATTGTGAGCCATAAACATAAAAGCTTCCAGCCAGTCGCATTGAACCATCACGCCCTAGCTGAACCCGCGTCTCCCATGCGGTCTGCCTGGCTCCCATCCTTCCCACCTGGTGCGGGCCTTCTCACGCCTTGTATGCGGTGGCGGCGCCGGCGGACCTGGGACAGGGTCAGCGCCCTCAGAACAGAGCGACACTGCACGCCCCACCACCGTCTCCGGAGGCGCGAGACGCACCGGTACTCTCGTCCCGACTGAGAGAGTACCTGGGACGTTACAGGTACCCCGAGAGGGACCGGGAGGACGGGGTGTAGGAAACGAAGACGGCGATGAGTACATGAGGACATGGAAAAGAGGACAGGGAGTCATGGGTTAGTGAATGAGTGGACGGGTTGTTGCTACTTACCGTCGCCCCCTCATCCTTTGAATGTAGTCTGTTTCCTGAAGCCGATGTCAGTTTCTCCAGTCATGCGGACGGGTCCAGTGTTACGCTCGCAGCCTCTGTTCTGTCCACCTCTCACTCAGTTACCTCGTACCGCCACCTTCCACCGCTGCGACTCGCTCCTCACTCGCCGCTCACTCACTGACCGCCGCCAGTGGCCGGCCTGCCCACCGCCCAGCACTCGCCTTATTTGCTGCACATAGCCTGCTGGCTCGCCCCACCGCCACCACCAGCACCGCCGCCGCTGCCGCCGTCTCTACCTCCGCCCGCGCCGGTAGACCGGTGGAGCTTCTGATCGTGGATTCTGATTGGTTGACGCTGGTCGGTGGAGAGGTAGAGTCGCTCCGCCGGTGAACAGTGCGGGTCAACCACCGCTCCGGCGACCAATGGCGAGCCGCGGCGCGTCCGACGTCACCTTACCTGTTGATGTTTTCCCAGGCGGGACGGCGGCAGCCCGACAGGGCCGAGTGTTGAGAGTGGGCAGTGGAGAGGGGTGTGTGCTGCTGCAGCGCTCCGAACTCCTCCGCAGGTGAGATTGAGGCGACTTTAACACTTTCCCTGACCAGTGGAAACTGTTCAGAAGTAGCTGATAAATGAGATGTGATCATGTTGTTTGGGGGTATTTTTGCGGTAGCCAGGTGTGGTCGCTCCAGGGAGCGATGCGTTGCCATGGCAGAGGCGGCCTCCGAAGGCTCACTGACGCGTAACGACGCCCTTTTGTCTCTGCTGTGTTGGCGAGAATAGTCCCGCTAAAGAGGCGGAGTGACTGCGCTTCCAGCCGCCCGGAGCACCGGAGACGTTAAGTCGATACAGGCACGTAGCGCCAGCGTAACGGGACGCTTCTTAGGCATTCATTGTCAACGATTCACGGGGAGAGTTCCGCTGAGGTCGTTGACTGGAAACAGGTGCTGCAAGGTGTGCATTGGCGTCAACGATCTTCACTAACCAGTTGCTGAGCAAAAATGGCTGAAATGTTTGGATTGGCGTCGTCTCGTTAGAGAGATGTACGAAGATTTATTGTTTCGGCGCGAAAAAATGCATTGGCATATTGCAGGATATCACAAAGCTTTTTAACCGCGGCAGTGGAGATTGCACTGGAGCACAGCAGAATAACACCAAGCTCGCTTTTTCTCGATGGCGGAGACTGCATTGAAGCACACCGAAATAACATCAAGTTAACATTCTCGCGTCGCTGGAGACTGCATTAGGGCACGGCTAAATAACACCAAACTTGCTTTCTCGCGTCGGTCGAGACTCGAGACTGCATTAGAGCACAACAGAATACCATCAAATTGCCTTTCTCGTGCCGTCGGAGACTGCATTGGAGCATAACACTGCACAAGTCACAAGACAATACGGCACAAGTCCGTATTACAAGACGGTGCTGGTGTCTGCTAAGTTGATACCGCCCTGGCATGTTTCGGCGGGTACATATTGATGCCATATCTTTTTCTTATAACCATTTCCGTACAGTGTACACAGATGACTGCAACTTTTCCTTGTTTCAGAAAGCATGCTGCCAAATCAAGAGTATATGCTGCAGTTGTCCGGGGTATTCCACACCGGACAGGTAGGTGTAAAGCACGAGCATACCGGGAAAATATGGCCGAATAGTGATCATTTTGTGTCAAGAAATAGTTCAAACGCCTCGGCTTGGTATTACGAACACTATCAGTAGTGTTATCTAGACGCGTGCACTCAGCTAAAGCCAGTACAGTTCTTGCCCTTGCGATTTAAATATCGGGCAGCTGTTTATGTCGTTGATGATTACACGATGCAAGTATGTTGCACTGAAATAACAAATGCTCAGTTTCATCATATCCGTCTTGGTAATGCCTTGTCATCATTTAAGTACAAAACAGGCAACTATTTATGCTACTGCACTATTGCGCATGTTACGCAGTCCGTGCCTTTTGTGACCTTTTGGATGTTTCTTTCGATCTTCTATGTGATGTATTACCATCATTTATATAATACTGATTTGGTTTGCAATGAATCCTCCATGCAGCCAACCGCCACCTGTATGCAACCAACGTTGATTGATGCGTACCTGTTTGACATGTAACTTATGCTGTTCACAATCCCGCCTACCAGCCACGGGTGTTGTCTGATGAGTGTTTCATTCTTTGTTGACTGACCAGTAAACCTTAGCTCTGTGACTGACGCTGTCGCCGCTCGCTCCTCCGAGACCACAGGTATAGCCTCGCTCATGTTTCCTCATTGTTGATTGTTCAGATTCTCTCAGCTGTGCGACTGACGCCGTCCCTCTCCTGTCGGCACCAGGTGGAATCTGGCACGTGCTTTCAGCAGCTGCTGGGCTCCGTGCCCACCGGGGTCATCCTGAAGGATGTCTCGCTCGAGGTGCACGGAGGCGAGGTCATGGCTGTCCTCGGCTCAAAGGGTAGGCCAACCGTACAACAATGTTACAGTTAATTTTCGTGGCGCACTGTAACGTTTTGTATTGAACAGAATTGTTAAGCTATGATGCTATATCAGGATAAAAGGTTGCTTAAATAGCATATCGGTATAGCGTTATAGCAAAGTGAACAACAATTTAATTTACGCACCTTGTATGGTGCAAATCGTTTACCGACTTTTGGACTTTGAAACCGACTTTTGCCGAATCGTATAGTCCCTTCCATTATCCATATTCTTTATTTCATTCATTTGTTAATGTTTATCCACAACATTTAACTAAATGTGTATTGATTTGAGCCAATACTTTAATTTGATCGCACCCTCACTCCCCTCCTTTGTGCCCCAGGCAGCGGTAAGCGGGCTCTGCTGGAGGTCATTTCTCGTCGTGCCCAGGGCAGGAACCGGGGTCAGATCCAGCTGAACAACGTGCCGATGTCGCAGCAGCTGTTCCAGGAGCACTGCGGCTACGTCACGCAGAAGGCCGACCTCATCCCCGGCCTGACCGTGCGGCAGACCCTGCAGTACGCCGCCAACATGACCATATCGATGCAGGTCGGTAGAGACATCATGGTCATGTCTTTGAAGAAAATACCCCACCCTAACTAACTAATTCGGCTTTATGATGTATTTATTTTAACAAGCGTTCACCGATATTATTGAGTTCTCTCCAGTCCTTCTTTCATCTCATATTTCGCCTATGCATGCATTGGATATACATGGACAATAGCAAAAACATGCACATTACACAATGTGGCTGGCATTGAGAACTCCTCATGTCTCCGTCAGATCTCCGGCGGAGTGAAGGCGGCGCGGGTGAAGCAGGTGATGGCCGACATGGCGCTCAACAACGTCAGTAACCGCGGTGTGGAGGATCTGACGGCGTCAGAATACAAACGGCTCGTCATCGGAGTGCAGCTGATGCGGGATCCGGGTCAGTGAACGTTCATTCATTCATTCATTCATTCATCTTAATTTTTAAAATGACGAAGACGAATGTGTGTGTGTGTGTGCGCGCGCGTGTGTGTGTGTGTGTGTGTGTGTGTGTGTGTGTGTGTGTGTGTGTGTGTGTGTGTGTGTGTGTGTGTGTGTGTGTGCGCGCGCGCACATACATAGTGTACCCATAGCCCATGCGACGTTGTCTTATTGAGAAAATGTCGGTATGAGCAACACATGTCTTTAGACATGTGTTACTCCCTGTGCCCCTCTCCGCTGCTGAATGACACTGAATGAGCTGAGGAATTCAAACAACATAACACTTCTACCGAACCGCCTTAGTTCTTTCAAGAATTCCTTCTTCCCACGCACAATCCGACGATGGAGCAGCCTTCAAGAAGACATACGATCAATACAAACAACCCTTTCCTTTTCTCAAGCAGTTGTTCAATGCATGATTTGTCAAAACCCCCATTATACTTCAGTTTTGGAAATAAAGTAGATGACATTCTTCATACCAGGCTCAGGCTTGGTATGTCAAGTCTCAACGCACACCTGCTTAAAATACACTCCACTCAGACCAACACTCCTAATTGCAACTGTGCGCCAGAAGCTGGAACAGTTCAACATTTCTTCTTTCTCTGTCCTCATTACAACTTCATAAGAACTGATCTGGAAATATCATTAAGGAGTTTAGTTGCTAACTACAACCAACTAAACGTCAATAAAATATCAGATATAATTTTGTATGGGCGAAACCTGAAAAACACTGCTGGTCTGGCTGTGGCAGTCCAGAAATACATTAGGCAAACGAGGCGATTTAACGGATGATGCACTTTATCCTTGTTGCACTAGTGTGAGGTATAGTGCTGCGATGTTACTATCGGGTCGGCGGGGGGGTGCGTTGTGTTCGTGAGGGTTGTGTGAGTACTGAGTAAATGAATGCATGTATGTATGTCGGGTATGGTGCCATGTGATAAGCACTTCCAGGGCTTTTGTGCCTACCCATATTTATTTCATTTTCTTTTGTTTGTGTTGAAATAAATGATGATGATGATGATGATGATACCCTGTGCCCCTCTCCGCTGCTGAATGACTCCATATGTCCCTCTCCGCTGCTGAATGACTCCCTGTGTCCCTCTCCGCCGCTGAATGACTCCCTGTGTCCCTCTCCGCCGCTGAATGACTCCCTGTGCCCCTCTCCGCTGCTGAATGACTCCCTGTGTCCCTCTCCGCTGCTGAATGACTCCCTGTGTCCCTCTCCGCTGCTGAATGACTCCATATGTCCCTCTCCGCTGCTGAATGACTCCCCGTGTCCCTCTCCGCTGATGTCTGCAGTGTGTCTGTTGCTGGACGAGCCCACCTGGGACCTGGACCCCCTCAACACCTACTTCATCATCTCCATCCTCTCCAACCACGCCAAGAAGTACAACCGGATCGTGGTGCTGACCATGGAGAAGCCGCGCTCGGACATCTTCCCCTTCCTGGACCGCGTCACCTACCTCTGTCTGGGGGACGTCGTCTACACGGGCAGCACCCGGATGATGCTAGACTACTTCAGAGTCATCGGATTCCCCTGCCCAGAGCTGGAGAACCCGCTCATGTACTACCGTGAGTTGGATAAGGTTGACTGAGCTAGCCGTCGTTTGAACATGGTAAACAGCGCGTTAAGCTTTTTTTAGCAGGGGAATAACCCATAACCCAATCGTACACTTCCGTGGGTTAGGCAACGTTAACCGTTTGTTAATCGTCTGCGAGTGGGTGAACCTATGCTGCATTAGGCATGCTTTCAGAGGTGGAGCATGGAGCATATAGCTTTCATCTAAACCTTTCGCTTGTATTGTTTGATACTGTGTTTACAACGTATATTTTCAATATTCCGAGTGTTCACGAATCACACTACATTACAATACTTCCTTTCCTTTGCGACCTGACCTGCCCTGACCTCACCCGCTCCTCCCAGTCTGCCTGTCCACCGTGGATCGTCGCTCCAGGGAGCGGTTCATCGAGTCCAACAACCAGATCGCCGCGCTGGTGGAGCGGTTCCGCGCCGAGGGAGGGCCCTACAGGAAGCACGCGCCGCCCGACATCGAGCCGGACACGATGCAGCTGAAGGTGCCGTTGTCGGCGTACGGCCGGGCGCCGCTGCCCGCAGTCATGTGGAGCCTCATCTGGTGAGGGTCGAGGATCGAGAGGTGTGGCGTGAGACGAAGGACAGGTGACGTCGTGTAGAACTTGACGTGACTAGGTTTGGGGACATCACATGTTTCATTCATGTGGTCTTGTGATTAGTTATTTGCAGTTCAAGGACATGTAATTCAAAGATTCTTCGATCCTTAAACCCTAATATCATCATCAAAGATACTTCATGTATGTAGCAACGGAAATCAAGCTTGAAAGCTGTCTGCCGAATTTTTCACTGAACGGTGGTGCCTGGTTGAAGCAGAACGTGTTGATGGTCGATCTTTAGCGCCTCGTTTCCGTTACATTTCCTTGAAATTGTTTCAGGAGAACATGCGATTCGATATTCAACTTCCGACGCAGCGGACTGAAGCTGCTCGGTCTCAAGCTGTTCCTGCTACCTATATTCTTCTTCATCCTGTGGAACTTCTACTTCCCACTACAGGTAATTAACCCGTCGCATCTATGAATATGAAGTCAGAAGGGACACAATATTTTCGATGAAATGGACGTTCTAGTGACGTGAAATATTTAGTGTCCTTCGTCAAAAATTGCGTTTGTCTTGCTTTGATTTGTCACATTTCTTATTTTCTTTTACCATTATTTTATCTATACATTTTTATATTTAAATAATTGTATTTAAAAACAATACTATTATTATCATAACCTACCATTAGTTCTTATAGTTTTCTCGAAGTGTTTCACAGTGTAAAAACGATCACGGTTCAGAATACCGCTCAAGTGCACAGCTCCCGTTTACATAAGCTAACTATATACACATCCGTTTACATAAGCTAACTATATACACATCCTCTGTGGTTTCCAGGCAACCCAGCAGTCGCTGGTGACGCGGACGGGGCTCATCTTCAACTGTCTGGCCGGCGTCTCCCTCCTCTCCATCGTCATCACGGCCTCCACCTGTAAGACAACTCACTTCTTTGACACTTTTCAGAGATAGCGTGCACGGTCAGCGTACAAAATTACTGGCTGTTTGAAAATGACCGTCTTAATTGTTCATTTTCATCATGATCATAATAGCCAAGTTTATTAAACAAGAAGTTTTTATTGCCTCACACAGTTAGACAATGGACAGTAGAATGTAGCACGCTAACCAAGCCTTTGGTAATACTCATCTATCACGATACGCTTTGATGTGAATCATTCTAACTTAACCTGATAACGAGCAAGAAACTAAGCTTAACGTCCCTCCGACGTCGGGTGTCGCGTCTTTTTTTCGCGGAAAGTTAATTCATCGTGAGTAGGAGCTTCTTCACATAAAGGCTGATTCACAGTCCTCTCGCACGTTGCTTCACGAAACAGTGCTTCCGACTGAGACGGTACCAAGCCTCTATCGGTGTGCCTCTGTGTTCCCCTACAGTCGGTATGTTCCGCACGAGGTACTACCAGGAGTCCCGGGAGGGGATCTACGGAGGAGCGGCGTTCATCCTCTGCCAGACTATCAGCTCTCTGCCGCTCTCCGCACTCTCCGTTTGCGCCGGAGCTTCCATCATATTCTGGTTAGTGGGAACGCTACCGTGTGGAAGTATATGTTTGGTGACTGGTTTCTTGTAGTGTGTGCGTGTGTGTGGAAGGGGGGGGGGGTGTTGTGTAAGTGTGTGGGGTGATTCGGCTTTCTCGTAATGTTTAATTAATGATGGCTGGAATTGTGTACTCACCGCTTTAAATCGCCGCTCCAACTTGGTTAGAAGTCATGCTATTGGTAGGAAGTGGAATGCAATTTGATGATTACATCGACCTGACCTCAAAGGTCATCAAATGAGACAGGACGATAAAATCAGTTATCCTCTTGTCACAACCAACACGCTCGTTTTTTTTAAAATTAAAGCTCGAGCTCAATTAGGAGCGAGTCGGCAGGGAGCTTGTACCGTATGTACTTACCAACGCTCCCCTAAACTGAGACGCAGCAGTTTTGCCGTGCACTGACCGAGGGTTAACTCCAATTGCACCCACTGCTATTAACACTGCAAGTTCCATATTTAATATTTATATCACGTGACGATAATGTTTATATTTGATTAAATTCTGCAATTTTCATTCTGGTTACCTCGCTCCAGTTCACATCCTGACCCTCCGTTCCCTCTGCAGGGGTCTCGGCCTGGGCGACCACTGCGTCAACTGTGAGGCGCCCGGCTACAGCACGACCGACCTGCTCTGGCAGTGGTTCCTCTTCCTCACCGTGCTCTGGGCCTGCTACGCCTTCGTCGAGCACCAGACCATGCTGCTGCTGCTCGTCTGCAAGTCGTCCTTCACAGCCGGCATCGCCAGTTTCTACTGCACTGTCTCCTACATCCTGGTCGGCAGCAGCACGCTCAAGTGAGAACGAAGGGCGAGACCAGGCGCTGGGCCAATGGGTTTATCAGAGGTTTTCTATTGAGGATTACCGGTTATTCCTATATGCAGAGCCTGTGTAGCCTCTAAAGCTTTTCTGATGTATATTTAATTTATCATGAATGAAATTAATATTCAAGGTTGTTGAAATTGCTTGCGACATGCGTGTTAAGCTGGACTTGATAAGACCTTACTGATGTAAAACTCATGTTGACGAGAACGGCGAGCCAGCGCCTCTTGCCACTAGCGAGAGCGACATCTATAGCTATCAGAAAGCCCGGTTCCACGGGCCACCCAGTTCCATTTCTAACATTATTTTCAATATTCACCTGGTCTGCTTCTGGTAGCCAGGTCCCATGTCTCCTTTCTGGCGGATCCAGAGAGGAGATTGTGTGCCTTTGGTGGG
>JARFNZ010014676.1:0-14638 GCA_031763405.1 Balanus nubilus
GAGGGTCAGTCCCCGCTCACAGAGACGTCCCACAGTGTCGACTGTAGACTGTGCGAACAGTGAGGGTCAGTCCCCGCTCACAGAGACGTCCCACAGTGTCGACTGTAGACTGTGCGAACAGTGAGGGTCAGTCCCCGCTCACAGAGACGTCCCACAGTGTCGACTGTAGACTGTGCGAACAGTGAGGGTCAGTCCCCGCCCACAAAAACGTCCCACTGTGCTGCAAGCTGTGTGCTTCGTGGCCGACTGGTGGGAACATCAGTTAACCGACTCATCATGGGGCGTTTGGTATTTTTCACTGCCACTTTTCGTTTAATGCCGTCTGTGTTGCTGTATTTTGTATTGTCAGTGTTGGTTGCCCTGGCGGGGGTTTCTCCGCTGGCCGGACTCTGCCAAGTTCTGACCAAACTGTATCTGTGCCATCGTTACTGGGCGAGGAGCTGATCTTCCATCGGTCGCAGTATCGGCCCTGTCGTCTGTCTGGTGATTGATATTGCCAGCTTGTCTGGTTTCAGCCCGGCTGTATCTGCATTGTTGTTTCTAACCGGGCCGTAACCACCGCAGGGCGAGGAGCTCATAAACTACCTGCAGTCGCAGTACATGCCCACGCTGGACATTGAGCCGGAGACGGTCCAGAGGTTCTGCCAGGCGCTCCGGTCAGACTCGAAAATGTTCAGGAATTACACCAAGGTGAGTTGGGGTGTCCTGGTTCGGACGCCATCGAACGAGGGAGGCTGCCCTCCTCAGGTTTATTCTTACTTGAAGTGATGCACGGTAAAAAAAGAAGTGAAAACTAAAATTTGACACTACCCCTCACTTGTATTTTTTTATCTCGTGCTACGACATTGGTCTTATCCGGTTGGGCTAATCTCATTTCATTCGATCATCACAGGACTAACCGAGTCGTGTTGTGTTTTCAGTTGTTTTTCCGTCAGGCGCGGTCATGACCTGGTGTGTCGTGTCGCCGTGCCGCCGGCCTAGTCTATGTTTCTGGCGTCACCGCGGGATCCCGTCGGGCAGCTGTTGTCGGCCCGCGGCGGCCCGGCCGGTCCGCTGCGGGTTGGACGGCTCCCTGTAGCGGTTGGATCGGACCCACCGCCGCCGCCGCCGCCGCCGCTGCCGCGGAGGGGGACTGACTGTCTGTGATAGAGCGGCGGTCCGCGCAGGCTGCCGCCGGTAGGGGCCATGCGGGGCGTATCGTACCCACCAGTGCTGCCGGCAGGGGCCATACGGGCTTGTGACTGCCGCCGGCAGGGGCCACACGGGGCCCGTCGTCCCCACCACTGCCGCCGGCAGGGGGCCACACGGGGCCCGTCGTCCCCACCACTGCCGCCGGCAGGGGCCACACGGGGCCCGTCGTCCCCACCACTGCAGTCGGCGGCAGAGGGCTGGGGACGACCAGCGCTGGTCGACTGGAGCCGCCGCCGCAGTGACGGGCCGACTCACTGAGCGGTCCGCCGGCTGCCGCTCATGCTGTTACGGGGCCTTGGGTGACTGTGTGTGTGTGTGTGTGTACATATGTGTGTATGGAGGATTGTGTTGGACCGCCATGCTGTGTAAGTGTATGCCTTCTGAGAGACCTGTTACGTCCATGGCTGATGAAATGTGGCGCTGTCGAGAGCTCTTACCGCCTCCATGACGTGCATAATAGCGTGTGACGACGTGCATTTCGGTTAATATGCAGCGAGCTGGATATGATGTTCCTGTGAAACGCATGTTCAGGGCGAAGCCAGCTTGTATTGGCGCTGATCCCACTGTTTGGACGTTTTCTCAAACGTCAGTCGCGTCCGTGGATATAGGCGGCTTGGATGACCTTCACCAAACATCTGCTCACACGCGAAGACTTTGATCTGCTGTCCTCCCAGGCCATAGTGATGATCTGCTGTCCTCCCAGGCCATAGTGAGTGTGCACCGTTTAGGGACTGCTGACGGGAGCGTCCCTGCCGGGGCGAGAGAGCCGCACTGTTCAGTAAACCTGCCGCCCTGTCCGCCGGAGGAGTCTGCGTGGCAGACAGGGTCGGGGCTTCATAATGGGTCGAGATTCAACGGGACCGAGTGGCGTGGCATGTGGCCATGTGTGCTGTGAGGACCTGTCGTCGCCGCAGTCCGGCGTTCGGGCTAACGCCGGCGGCCGCAGGGAGGCAGAGGTCGGGGTTTCGTGCTGAGCTGCCAGTCTGACGTCACATGTTGCTGTTACCATGCACTGACGGAGACCGTACGGGCCGCCGCTGGGTCTGTATATAGCGACCACGAGGCGCGCCGAACGGAAGCCGTCCCAGCGACTGAACAACGGTGCTTCACCTTCCGAACGGTTGATATTGACGCCCGACCTGCGCATGTGTACCGACTTTATCTGTGGGACATGAAGGTTGTGTTTGCGCACCCGTCGTGGCGACGATGACGTCATCACGACCATGATCGTTGCCATGGCGACGAGGACGCCGCGGAGCTGGGGCCTGGTGAGGCTGCGCTCCGGCCGTCCTGCTGTGAGGTTGTATCTGCGGGCTGACGTGTAGCCGAAGGTTGGGAGGCTCTCGCTGCTTGGTGTGCCTGTATTTATCGAACGCCAACATAATGGGAAGTCTTGTTTTTCCAGAAATCTCCAGCTTTGTTGTCATGGAAGATGCTGAACTGTTTTGCTCATGCGAGGTTAACTGCCGTTGGTTTCGCGGCGCATATTCTAATACATTCTGACCGAGTCGGGTGTGAGCAGGGTGTAGTTGGCGCCAGTTTTGATCGGAGGACATCATCACAGCTGCCAGACAGGAGCACACAATTTACCGGTATAGACGCACAACGTGCTTAAGAACGGATAAGTCCGAGTGTTCCAAACACAAGCCGGATGGTAACATAAAATTAAACGACACAGTTTTAGACTTATTCTGGTACCGATGGATTGGTGCTGACAATAATAATTCGAATGTATAGTTTGCGTTCGCCAACAACTTATTCATCGGCGTCGCGGCGAAATCGACGGCAGCGCCGAATATTCGACGACTGCGTTCAACAGCTCGACGAATTAACGAACGAGGAAATTTGACGGGCAAATTCGTTTTTCGATTGAGAGCGAGTTTCTTCCACGTAGCTAGTTACTGCAAACGTGGTTGTAAAACTGTGGAATCATTAGCCCTCGTACTGCCGGGTGTTGGCGCCGAACACCGTCTACGGGGGGGGGGGTGTTGATTCCCACCCACCCCCTAAGATCTCGAAAACCACGCAAGGGGGTGGGGTCACGTGACCTGGACTGGTGACCTGGATGACATGAGGTCAAAATTTGACAAGGCGCACAATTGGTGTCCAAATAGGTGTGCCAATGCTCGAGGGTGGGAGGCGGATATCGGCAATGCGAGGGTTAAGAAGTTTGCCCAGTATTTGTGAAACACTGAAAAGGTTATCACGCGTTAATGCAGGTTGACTCATAAGTTACAGAGCAGTGATACACAAAGTGTTATTTTCTGTCGCACGAGGCAACGAATTCGCCCGATGGCGAATTGTTTGGGTTCGTGTGAGAGTGAATTAGCCGTGTTGTAAAACGCATCCGCAAATGCCCACCAGTAAGGGTTATAGTTTGTTTTCATTTAGAGGGGATTGAGCCCCCCCCCCCCCCCCAGCAACTTGGGCGAGGAAGTGGGTCAAATCCGGAGAGAAATTTGTATCCTTAATGATTTTGATGGCATTTGAGTTTTTTTCTCCACTTCAGCCTCCCCTAACTTGTTTAGAGAAGCTACGCCCCTCCCTATAGTTAAACTGCGCACTATTCGAACAAGCCTTTACAAAAGTAACCTGGCCCACCCGGGTGCCACAGCCGACTCCAGCGCTATCTCTGATCCAGATCCCGGGTGAACGGTCGGCCCCGTCATTTCATCGCCGGCGGGTGACGGAACTCGGTCATGACGACTAGCACCTTCAGAGTCGGCCACTTTGGGGGCACCGTTACCGCTGTCCGTGGCCTATCGGAGCACGCCCCCGCCCGGCCGTGCCTCATCAGCCGACCCGGGGGTGGCGCGGGCCATATAGCCCTCCCCGCCGTCCTGCGTGTTTGTCAGAGGGTCGCCGTCAGCCGCCTGTGTGGGATGGGCGCCTGCTGTCAGTCCCGACACACTGGGAGAAAGGACAGCGCTGCAGATATGGTGGCCGCCGGCACCGACCCCACCCGGGCCTCGCCCCCTGCCGCCGGCCACGTCACGGCGGAGACCAGCAGCAGCTCCGACTGGCAGCGGCAGCAGCAGCAGTGCTGGCCGGTGCTGGGCTCCCTCCGACGGCCTCGGCGCACCAGTGGACCGGCAGCCAGCTCCGCCGCCGGGAGATCCGGCGGGCACCGGCGGAGTGTCTCCGGAGAGCCTCAGCCGGTCCGGGCTCCTCCGGCCGAGGACAGGGCCGACCCGCCACCGCGGACGGCCTCTGTGCCGGGTCCAGGACAGCAGCTGAGGCGCAGGTTTCGCAGCAGCTCCCGCAAGCAGACGGCCGAGGTTGGGCCGGGGCCGGACGTCGGCTGTAGAAAGACACAGACGAGCAATGAATCTCCAGAGTCGGCCAGTAGCGGCTGCTCGGACGGCTGCTACTCCGACTCCAGAGACTCTCCGGACTATCGAGACTCCCAAGAGGACACACAGGACTCGCGGGAGGACTCGTACGACTCCCGAGACTCGCGTGACTCTGGTATCCAGGAGGACAGCTGTCCGGGCCAGAAGGCCGGTCGGACGGTGCGGGACGGCGCCGGGCGCCACCACGCCGTCCTACCGATGGACCCGGCCGAGCTGAGGGGCCACTGCCGCGCGCTCGACTCGGGTGCGGTCCGGGTGGGCGCCGGCCGCTACACGCTACCGCGGCACGGCCTGCTCAGCCTGCCGAGCTACTCGGCGCCGCGGGCCGTCCGTCCCGGCGAGCTGGTGGTCTGCTCGGTGCCCAAGAGCGGCACAACCTGGACTCTGGAAATGGCCTGGCTGATCGCCAACGACTGCGACTTCGCCGGCGCGCGCTCTCGGCTCGACCAGAACCGCTATACGGAGGTGGGCAACCTGTTCTACCTGGGTCTGACGCCGGCCTTCCTTCGAGAGTACGTCCCGCTGGTGATGACGCGACTGAGGAAGCTGGCCGGCCTGGTGCACCTGCTGTACCTGATGCTGCGCAGCCTGTGGCACTCGGCCGGTCTGGTGAAGACGCACGTCCCGCTCTCGCTGCTGCCGCCCGACCTCCTCGACACCAACAAGGTCATCTACGTCACCCGCAACCCCAAGGACGCGCTGGTCTCGTACTACCATCACTTCTCGCGGTGCCGCGTGGTGAAGTACACCGGCTCGCTGGAGGACATCGCCGAGGACTACATGGCTGGACGGCTGCCCGGACTGCCCTTCTTCTCGCACGTGCTGGAGGCGTGGCGCCAGCAGCACCACCCCAACATGCTGTTCCTCTTCTACGAGGACATGAAGCGGGACCTGCCGGCCACTCTGCGCCGCGTGGCCGCCTTCCTCGGCAAGACTCTGACGGAGGAACAGGTGGGGAAGCTGTGCCGCCACCTCGACTTCGCGCACATGAAGGAGAACAAGCACGCCAACTCGCTGATGTACCAGGCAGCGGGAATCCTGGAGATGCCGTCCTTCATCAGAGAGGGGAAGGTGGGCAGCTGGCGGCGACACGTCTCCCAGGAGATGGACCAGAGACTGAACGACTGGATCAAACACTCCGTGGCCGGGACGGGCCTCTCCTACGAGGGCGTCCAGTGAGCTCCCCCGTGTTCAGGCATCAGACTCTCCTTCCTTGATTCCCGAGGCGCAAATATTGCGAAAAGGCTCTCTAGTGTGTAGACGTGTATAGAGCGTCTAGCACGTAGCAGACGTTCGATGGTATTTAAAAACAGCACCAGCAGCCAATGCGATGGAGAATGCATGACTTTGGTGTCTTGTATCGACAAATGCAATAACAGGGTGATCGTTGCAAAATGCTGAGCTGATTGTTGGCGTTCTCACACTTCCTGCTAAGAAACTGACCTTGGTGTTACCTTTGCCGAGCAAAAAAACGATCTCCTCGCTGGACACAGACGAAAACACAATTATTAAATATGACATTGTATTGTCCTGTTTTCCATGGCATGAGCAGCAGCATTGGACCTCACTGGCAAGGACTAGGAACAATGAGTACGGTCACTGTGCACAGTTCATATCATGCGCCACAGTTCTGACTATCAGCATCAGTACAACGCTCCTCTTCGCAGTCGTAACGTGACTCGGACTATTGCATCGTAGTTCACAGCTGTTGACAAATTTGTTCCACATTCGCTTAACATTGAAACACATACACTTGAATACCTCGATTCTCTGTCGCAATGAGATATTGTGCCCTGCTACCTGAGGTCAGCCGAAATCAGCGGCGGTAAGCTGATGTCGGCTGAAATCAGCGGCGGTCAGCTGATGTCAGCTGAGGTTCGCTGGTGTCACCTGATGTCAGCTGAGGTCAGCTTAGGTTGCCTTCGGT
Organism: Balanus nubilus; assembly: GCA_031763405.1. Taxonomy (NCBI): domain Eukaryota; kingdom Metazoa; phylum Arthropoda; class Thecostraca; order Balanomorpha; family Balanidae; genus Balanus; species Balanus nubilus. Next base: position 6,472 of record JARFNZ010014676.1, read on the forward strand.
CACCTGAGGTCGCCAGGGGTCAACTGGCGGCAGCTGCTCCGAGGTCACCAGGGGTCAGCTGCTGAGGTCACCAGAGGTCAGCTGGCGGCGGCTGTCCCGAGGTCACCATGCAGAGGTCAACTGGCGGCGGCTGCTGAGGTCACCAGAGGTCAGCTGTCGGCGGCTGCCCCGAGGTCACCATGCAGAGGTCAACTGGCGGCGGCTGCCCTCAGCTCTGCCCTGACCTCCTCTGTGACCTCCCGGCTCTGCTCAGCGGCGCTGCTGTGAGCGCCTGAGACCGGTACTGCCGTCAGTCGGTGGTCAGCGCCCACCGCCTCCTGAACACAGCTGAACCCGTCCGCCCTGAGGCACCAGACGGGTGGGGTCACAGGTCAGAGGTCAGACGAGACGGACCGGAAACTGGGCACTTGTCAAAAACCAGGGAACGATTACTGACGAAGGTCACGCTGGAAATTCATTTATGTCGTTAATATTCAGTTGCATTTCCATTTCAAATATGCATATTAGACCACAGCAGATTGATAATCGACCATGTACTCGAGAAGTTCACCGGGGAGTTATCAATGGCGAGGTTGTTTTCTCCCTAGTTGAAGCATAAGCCAGAGTGTTTCTCCCGCCCGGTGACCGGACAGTCGCCAATGACCAGCTTACGTGAGCAGGTCGGCGAGCTGCCGTTTGATCTCGCTGACCACCGGCGGCCCCCGGATGGCCAGGGCGGTGTACAGCTGGATCAGGCTGGCGCCGGCGCGGACCTTCTGATAGGCGTCCTCTCCACTAAACACGCCGCCCACTCCCACAATAGGGATCAGACCTACAAACACAGCAACGACGGCCGCTCAGAAACGGAACATAACGCTTTACGGCAGGAGCATGAACGACGACAATAGCCACCGACCAAAACTGTGAATTAACCGATGTGAATAACCGCTGTGAACTGTCACGTAACTGTGAATGCGGCAGACAAAACATAATTGCAAGGAATAGTTTGTAGCACACAAAATCGACCCGAATCCAATTGCCAGAAAATATATGGAGCAATAATGCGTGTTCAACGTATTTGAGCCGGTACATGTGCGAATGTGAGAACTGCGAATGGTGTATTTACCACGTGTCAGCCGGTACATATGTGAGATGGTGTCGGTGGAGAGCTGTTGGAGCGGCCGGCCGCTCAGGCCGCCCGTCTCAGCGGCCTGAGGACTGTGAAGACCAGGGTCCCGGCTGATGGTGGTGTTACTGATGATCAGCCCGCCCAGACGGTCCTGCAGAGAACACCACAGCCCGCTCAGCTGGCTCATCAGGCCACACATGACAATTGACACACCATACGCGCCGCAGATGTCGCAGACAAAAGATAGCTCCAGTAACATGCATTGGCACGCAGCCGTGCAAACAAGAAGCAGATCATTAACTCCCCACTATCAAAACAAAACATCGGCCATTCTCTCTATGGACCGTGAGCTACCTCGATGATCGGAGCTCTTACCCGTCTGGCCAGCGCGCACTGCGCCACGTGCCTCCTCTGCTCGGGACTGAGGTCGGGTGCGATCTTCAGCAGGACGGGCGGCTGGGACGGCGGCGGACAGGCGGCGTCCCGGGCGTCCAGCACCCGGTCCAACAGCCGCTCCAGGTCGTCACCCTTCTGCAGCTCCCGCAGACCGGGCGTGTTGGGGCTACAGACAGAAGTCAGAGGTCAGAGGTCAGAGGTCAGAGGTCAGAGGAAGAGGTCAGAGGTCAGAGGTCGGACGTCTGAGGCAGAGGTCAGATGTCAGACGCAGAGTTCAGAGGTCCGAGGTCATAGGTCATAGGTCATAGGTCATAGGTCATAGGTCAGAGGTCAGAGGTAAGAGGCAGAGGTCAGAGGTCAGGGAGATAGGACCGACATGAGTTAAGTTCAGCAGGGCAACACTGTAGCTCTACATGACAGAGAGGACACGCCAGGCTCGGCAGCAAAGTGAAGGTTCAGCTGGTCGGCAGCTGAGTGCAGGGGGTTCAGCTGGTCGGCAGCCGAGTGAAGGGGGTTCAGCTGGTCGGCAGCCGAGTGAAGGGGGTTCAGCTGGCCGGCAGCAGACAGCGCCGGCGCCGAGATGAACACTGTACTGCACCACGGCGCACTCTCGACAACCGACCGTAACAGCTACCTCCAGAGATGGGAAGTGGGTGGGTCCACCAGTGGTACCAGTGGGTCTCCGATCGAGCGCGGTTGTGACAGATTTGTTTGCGGAACTTTACCCCCGACAAAAGTCATTTTATTCCAATAGAACTGGTTCAACTTTGATCCAACGACGGATCGGTGATGTGAAGGCTTCAGAACGCCACAGCCTCAAGTTTTATCTGGCGCTTGGCGGATAAATGATAATCGGGGAAATTAAGTATCTTGCATCACGCAATGAAGTATCATCAAATTACTTGGGACCGCACAAGCGAAACTGATAATCCGTAACGTACAATTGTGACGACCTTACCGCATTGCATACATACTGCGTGGTAACATGCATGAGTCACCTACTACCAATAAGCGCCAAATGAGGGGAATTCATTATCTCAGTGTTAGCATCCTATGCATGTCTGCAGTCTTCTCGTTTCCAGAATGATGCAGTGTTAGGTTCTCGTGTGCGTATGCCCATGCAGTCTCCCCGTGTTATCTGCGTACCTGGAGTTACAGAAGCCTGAAGAGGTATACTGTGCCGCATAACAAGAGTGTCATGCAGTACAGTGCAGCCTCCAGGCGCCTGGCCGCTAGGAAGACTGCACATTCAGACAAGAACATAACATTGCAGTTCCTCGGAAGGCAAGGAGACTGCAGTCGTGCGCAGGAAGCTACCACTGACAACTTATGAATCGATTTACCGTTACGTTCCGCTGTTGGGGGTGGGGGTAATCTGTCCCCTGCCAAACTTTCGCAATAATTTCGAAACGATCATAAATGATACGGAACGTTGAGTACAGTTTTGAAGCAAATTGTACAAAAAACGTCAAAAGAAAAGAAATGACATCTCTTCGAAGTGTTTATCTCGGATTTTATGTTTTGGATTTGACCACAAAAAAAAACTTCAAAAATTAAAGGTCACAAAATAAAAAATTGTGATGGTGTTTAAAAAAACGGAATAGATGTTAGCGATGACCTATGAACCTATGAACCTATGAACTATGAACTATGACCTATGAACCTATCAAAACCTATGAACAATCGTCATCACAAATGCCAAAGTAATATCTGTGTTTTTGACCTAGTAATGACCACTAGTAATGAGCAATGACGTATTTGTTCTTTAACCCGCCATTGACTGGGGTCTCAGCCGACCACCATTGACTGGGGGAGGGGACAAAAAGTGCCCCCCCCCCCCCAAAGGTAATCTCCGGAACTAATGATCGCAGCGAGACGCGCGAGGCGGCATGTGAAAGCTCTCAACGAGACGCACATAAAGCATACTCGAAAGTATTTTGAAATTGAGGTCACGTGTCAGGTCAAGGCCAGGTCAAATGTCAAAATGTGGTGTTTCTGCGTTACGGGCTGCGGAGATCACACACTACGCAGCTCTGGGCCCAAATTGCGCCAAAGTACTCTCAAATGTTAGGTGAAGTAAAGGTACTATATGAGTATAGTACCCATACTAAGTACAGGTCAAGGTCAAAGTCAGGTCACAAAAGGTATACCCAAGTCACATATGGGTCATGTGCCACATGTTTTATGAGTCGTTTTAGACGTAAAATTCTATGGTGACGTTTGTTTTGTCACCTGAAATCAGTTAATTGAAGGTTGTAATGACAGGTCAAGGTCAGGTCAAATAAGGACACATTTTGACGTTAGTATTTTTATAATACAATGCACATGTTCCTCAATCAGATTTTGCTCAGTAATCCAATGGTGTCAATTCACAATTTCTAAGTTGTCTAGCAATGCTAAAAATGGCAAGTAAAAAAATGACGTCATGAGTTCCCTCACATATAGAGTCATTACACCGTCAAAAATAAAGATATTGATTTGAAATTTGGTTTGAGGATAGTCCATACCAAGTTCTCTTACGCATATTCCTGTTGTTTTATTATTTAAAAAAGGATTTTGAGGGGGCATTTTTTTAATGTTTTTATTTTTTGGGAAAATGCAAAAAAAATATAAAAATCCGAGTCATTTTGTAGAACTTATCATTTTGTGTCTTTTGAAGTTTTTAATTTGCTTTTGCTTCAAAACTGGATTTTTTGGCGAATTTGTAAACATTTAATACTTCAGCCCAGATAAGGATGCAGTGCCATCACAAAAATCGACATATCTAAAAAAATGTCCGCTTGATTTTCTCACAAGATGTCAAATTGATGTACGAGAGGTACGGGGGGCACTTTTTGCCCCCCCCCCCCAAGTCCATGGCAGGTTAACCCGCGCCCGGCTGGGGTTTTCAGCCAAACAAGCCCCACTGGGGGGGGGGGGGGCCGATTCTGCCCCCCCCCGTCTAACTCTCGAACCAATAGCCGTAGCGAGACGCGAGAGGCGAACATCGAAAGCTCTCAATGAGAAGATTATAAAGCATACTTAAAATTGCATTTAAAAGGTCAATGTCAAAGATCAAGGTCTGGTCAAAGGTTAAAACCACGTGTTTCCCGATTACTGGCTGTAGAGACAATACTATCAAGAGCAGCGCGACCAAACTCAGCCAAAAACACTTCCAATTGAGAGGGGAAGGTACTGCTGGAGCATAACTCTAATATTAAGCACAGGTCAAGGTCAGGCTGAGGTCACGGAAGGTCACCATATGCAAAAGTCATATGGAAATCGTGTGACGCATGTTGTATGGTTGATTTCAGACGTATAAGTCAATGGTATACAACAATGATTTTGACATTTGACCCCAAGGTCAGGTCAAAACAGGTCCAAAAAGGTCATATTTTTTATTGAACACTTGTTTCTGATAGAATTTCGTCTCAGGATTCCAATGGTGTATTTTGTTTTTGCGTACGACGTCAAAAAATGTATAAAAAAACGCAATAAAAAAATGATGTAATCCAAAATTATACCTATTGGAGTCATCTGGGGTCAAAAATAAAGATATTGCTTTTAAATCCGGCATGCTGATAGTTAAGAGGTACTTCTCTAATATAATTCGTTTTTAAAATTCTGAATTTTTGAAAATTATTCCCCAAAAATGTTTGTTAAATTTTTAGGATCAAAAACTCAAAATTGTGAAAATCCGAGATAGCCATTTTGTAGAGAAAGTAATTTTCTGTCTTCAAGCGGTTTTTATTTGCAATTTGCTTAAAAACACGATGTTTTACGACCGTTCAAAATTCGTCGATTTTTGGCCAAAATTGGCGTGACATGACGTCACTAAAACGTCATTTTCTCAAAAACTTTCCAACCGATTTCGCTGAATTTTTGTTTTGCTGGAAGACGTCAAATTGATCCGTGATAAGGTACTAAAAGTTTGACGTGGATATGTAGCATCATTTAGAAGTTATAGAGAAAATCCGGGAGGGGGAGCAGATTCTGCCCCCCAGCGGGACGCCAGTGTGTGTGTGGGGGGGGGGTGTTTGCCAACTCCCCTCGGTTTTTCGGGAATAACTTGCGTAAAAAGCGGCGTATCACGACGAAATTGTGGGCACCCAAGTATTGACAAATTATACACCTACTCTAAACAAAAAAATGAAACCGTGGCCCCGATGACCCGTGACCTATGACCTTCACCACCAGAGGTCATCAAAGGTCAAAAGTTCCAAAATATTGACTTACAGGAATTTCCGCCATTATCTCGGGAACCATGCTAGCTAGGAAGAAATTAAAAAGAAGCAGTAGAAAACCCTTGAAGCGTTCTTTCGTCAGCGTGTCATCAGAATTGACCTCAGGTCAATAGTTTGGGCTCCAGAGGTCATCAAAGGTCAAAATGTCTGTTTCCTTGGAAAACGGGTTTTCGCGAATAACTTCTTAGCCATCAAAGATAAATAATTGATGTTGACACCATCGTGTTTCTCTCGTCAAGGCGCATTGAAACATATAAACATATACATGGTGACCTGTGGAGATCGAGAATTTGACCTCAGGTGACGAGAATTCGACTACTAAGGTCACGTGGTGACCTTAGTGGGTCATGTTGGGTCATGCTGCATATGAATCGATGCGTATAGACGAGACGAAAAGATTGGTACCTTCCACACGCTTCTCTATCTCTATCTCACTCTTCTCTATCAAAAGTTATTGGCAAAAAAACGTACGTGACCTCGGGTGACCTCAGATGACCTTTACAGGGGTCACTTGTCAAAATTAGTACTTGGGTCATCAATACTGGCTTAAGAAAACATGATCCTGAAAGAATTGGACTGATCTGATGGGCATCCTTTGAATCAAAAGAATCTGATTGACTTATAATGGGGAGATCACGAAATTAACCTGACCTCAGGTCACCGATATAAAACAAAATTCGAGATATACAAATTTTAGGTAATGGTGTTCTTATGTAATCCTGAAACTTTGAAACTGACCATTCAAAAACTGTAGTTGTGACAGGACTTCAAACTTCTTTGAGGTTGGGTCACGTGACCTGATCTGGTGACCTTAACTTAGATGACCTGGCGTCCAAAATTTCACACAATGTGCGTAATTGAAGCCCGAACACGTGTGCAAAAACCAGCGGGGTCGTTTTTCTTCACTATCGTCTTTTGGCTATCGGCGAAAAACCGTAGCGGGGCGGTGTCTAAACACCCCCCCCCCCCCCCCGGCACGGCGCGGGTTAAAACCACACTCTGCCCCTGATCCCAACATTTCACACAACTGAATTTCGGCATTAAACTTAATATGAAAGCTGGTACGTTGTGACGCTACAAGATGCGCCAAATCGATAATAAATAACAGTATTTTCAGTCTTTCTTGAACGATAAAAATAATTGTGATTAGAAAATGCCTGACATCAGGCGATTTCAGGCATTTTCTGTAGATCAGGGTGTGATTTCCGACATCAGGCGCACCATCAAAAACATCGAATTCCTTACAAGGTACTTGCAATTAGCCGGCCGTATTGACATCGCCGGAGGGAGTTCCGGAGGGGGCGTCGGTCCCCCTAAGATGACCTCGGACCCCTATCGGCAGGATGGTGGCATAAGCCGTATGGCAGAGGAAAGCCAACCACTTTCCAGGCCCCTCACTCTAATATTTGTAGGCGAAGACCATGGCTAAAATAAAGCTGATACCTATTTTAGCCACCCGTCTACCTCCATCCGCAGCTACAGCCAAGAGAAGCAAATAAATAACGTAATAATGAGTGCTATTCAAGGGCGGACGTTCCATATGCCGCATCCATGAGCTTAATTTTGTACAGCAAAACATAAATTATTTTCTAGAGGCAGACATGTGCCACGGCCCCCTAAAATAGGATCCAAGATCCACAAGATCCCTTAACAAATTGAATTTGCAAGATCCTGGATCCACAGGATCCCACGACAAACTAGATAAGTAAGATCCAAGCTCTGCAGGATCTAACGACAAAAACAATATCCCAAAGATCCAGGATCCGTAAGATACATCGCCGAATATCCTATCAGGATCCAAGATCCACAGGATCCAGCGGTAAAGTTCCTGGACATGATCCAGGATCTACTTGAAGGCATGAGAGAAAAAAAAACACATGAGATCCAGGATCCAGAGATAATAAGTGTTGGCAGACTGAAATCCAAAAGTTGAGATGGAAGTTTGTTGTGGTGGACTCCACTTGCTGTGCATTTCATGCCATCATTTATAAAACATAGGCTGGTAGCAACTGGCAATAGCTTTTAAACTTTTTTGAATGACCAAAACAAATAAGATTTTTGATGTTTGATAAGTGATTAGAAGACCCTAAAATTTGCATACTTGGATGGATATCTGATATAAATTGGTCACTTTAGGCACAACGTTATTCTAGAGTTTGGAAAGTAACATAGGTTCATTGATTAATTATTGTACATTCTAATGCTTCTAGAGTTATTTCACAATTAACAATTAACAGTTTTGGGACCAAGATCCACAGGATCTGTCGGCAAATTGCCTTAACAAGGTCTAAGATTCACAGGATCCAACGACATTTTCCTGAACAAGATCCAAGATACACAGGATCCAGCAACAAATTGCATGGCCAAGATCAAGGATCCGCAGGACAATAATATATTTGAATCAACCAAAAAAGCAGCCGGAGAGAGGGAGAGAGGGAGA
>JARFNZ010014787.1:0-14638 GCA_031763405.1 Balanus nubilus
CGTTCACAGTTTTGGCGTTAGTGAGGGGTCATTATTACCCCCCCCCCCCCCCTCCACCACCAGGGCGAAGTTGGCGCAGATCCCCACCAGGGCGAGGGTTAAAGGGAAATAATGACATTTTCCCACAAAATATAGAGCTATGACTTGAAATCGGTAGACGAGGCCAAAATATGATGTAAATTCGGTACCTTTTGCATAAAATTGTCCAGTGCTCAACCAGTCATAGCAATTTCAAAATGCTCAAGCGCTCCCATCTCAAAACAACGGATCGGCAAGTACTTGAAACATTTTATGGTACTTGAATGCTCTTGCCATCTGTGCTTGATTTAAATTTGCAGATACTTTCCTAATAACCATGAAATACTACATTTCTAAGGTGATGATGGCCTTTTTGGAACGCAACATCTCGTTTTTTATTCAGAAAAATGTTTCAAATAATTTTCTTCAACTTAACCTACAATACGTTTGTTATTTCTTAGCAACGATCTATTTTTGAACGACTTCCGGTGGTGTTATAGCAGTTTGCTAGCACCATCTGAATATATTAACTCAATGTATGTCAATGTTTCTAAATACAATGAATGAAATCGGTATAATTTGTCTAACTTAAACCAGAAATGCCATCAATATGTTTCGTATAAGCCAAATATTTGTGTGACAGATATGCGAAAGATTCCTCTTCAGCTTATCCTACCATACCGTAATCATTTCATAGACACGACACGTCGGTTTTTACATTTTTGGCGCTTCAGCAACATTCGTGACGCTCTGTAAATAAAAACGTCGCGATGAAAGATTGGACAAAGGCGTATTCTATGACCTTGCCTACATTGCGTCGTACCTAAATATTTTGTATCACGTTATATAACAGTCCCTGTGTTAAGTATTAACCGCAAAAGTATTAAATGCGCCAGTTATCCTCCCTCCAAAACAGTAGCTGAAGGGATGGGCCAAGGCTGAACGGGCGATACCGTAAAATCGAACAAATACTTGTTTTCCATTTTTTCAAAGCATAAAGATGATTATTAGGGAAACATTTTCATCGGTTTTTGTATGTATTTTCCAGTATTGTCACACCACACAGGGATTTGAAGAAACTCGTTTAAAAAAAATAAAGAAGTCATTATTTTCCTTTAAAAGAAAGTGAAGTAAATGTGAATTGCATCCCTACCTACCTTCCTGAAAAGTACGCTGACCGATAAGTGTCCAACAAATTTTGGGCCAGACGACCGATTATGAAATCGGTCAGCAAATTTTTCAGACACCAAGTTCTTGTAACCGCTTGACACCACCAATAAAGGTAATTGTTACGACCTTTTGATGGCCAGAATGACCCGTTACCCCATCCCCATTGTGCAAACGACAGTTCTCGGCGTTAAGACATGCGGTACAGCATAACTTCAGGCGCTTAACACTAGTGCCACCTAGGGACGGAAATATAAGTAGACACCTGAGTTGACCATTTGTTAGCGCCCCTCCGGGAGGCATGGCATATGGCCGACCCGAACATTTTGTATTTGTTTACAAAACCTTTCGTGCCCTTGACCGACCGCACCTCGACCAGACCGAAAGGCAGCTCAATCTACACCTGCCCGGGGAGGTGCAGATTGGGGCCCACAATAGCCGCCTCCTTCGTCACTCAGGCCTCATCTCGTTTGAGGGGCTTATCGCCGGCGTATTTCCGAGATTCACTGTCCACCTGAGCCTCTCCGAATGCCACGTTCGTAACCGCACTGGCATGTTGCTCATGAGCCTGTGAGTCGTCAGATGCCCGTCGTCTCGCGCTGCTCACTCCTCACTACCTTACTCAACCTGGCCTAATACCGTTCGTCCGCATTACACATTTGTGCAATGTTACTTTAACTCGCCATTGACGGGAGTCTCAGCGCATCACTATTGACTGGCAGGGGAGCAAAAAGTGTCCCCCCCCCCCAGATTATCTCCGGAAGCAATGATCGCAGCGAGACGCGCGAGGCGGCATTCGAAATATCTCTACGAGACGCACCTCAACCATGCTCGGAATTTCTAAATTGAGGCCACGTGTCAGTGTGGTGATGAACGTGTCAGGGCAAGGTCAGGCCTAAGCTCAAAATCGGACGTTTTCGCTGTGCGGTCCGTGGATACCGTACCATGTGCAGCTCTGGGCCCAAACTGCGCAAAAGGACTCTCAAATGTTAGGTGAACGATACGAGTATAATTCTCATACTAAGTACGGGTCAAGGTCAGGTCACAAAAGGTCACTATAGCAAAAAACTATGCATGAGTCATGTGACACATGTTTTATGGGTCGTTTCAGACGTAGAATTCGATGGAGACATTTGTTCCGTCATCTGAATTCAATTAACCCAAATCCCTGCGGGCGGCGAGAAAACCGATTCCCTTCGAGGGAGGGCGGAAGATTCCCCCCCCCCAAAAAAAAAAACATATCGAGATCTAACCGACCGATGTTGATAAAACAAACATCATACTCGATGCGCAATGATGATATCTTCACATGGAAGTAAAAATAAATCAGTTTTGGACAAAAACTAAGGGGCTGGGGGGCCAAAATAGGCAAAATTAGGGTGTTTTTTGAAAGGCTAATGCAATTATGGTTTTCAACCATTCTAATAAAAATCGGTTTTGAGCTTCTAAAATATTGGTCTTTAACATATGAAAAGGGAACTTCGGAAACAAAATGAAAAATCATAGGCGTATTCGGTATTTAAAAAATGGGGAATTCCTGGGGATTTTTAGGGCTTTTCTGGGAACTTTTACATCTAAATTTGGGATTTTTGTCGGCACTATATGATCTTGCTTGCATTGATGCAAAAATCCTGACATAAGTTAAATTTGATATCGCACTTATGCGGATCCAGGTATGGAGCATGGGGGGAGGGCACGACCAGCCAGCACTAGTGAATATTGCCTGCCATTTTGTGTACCTGAATACACCTCTGCCAAAAACATGTTCAATGGCTGGTATTTTGCATGTAGATTGTTAGCAAGGTGCATTTGACGCATTTAGTATGCCGTATGACACCAAAGAAGCAAGCAATCCCCAGTATTTCGTTCAATACCGTTCAATTGTGACAGAGTGCTTCCCCAAAACGAGGCGCTGGCTGGCTCTGCTGGACTGATTTTGCGAGAAAAAAAAACTAAACAATTTGCATTCAATTTTAAGAAAAGCCCTAAAATTTCAAGACGCTAGGCCTAACGATTTAGGAATGGCAATCGAAAAACCACTGGGGGGGGGGGCAAAATCTGCCCCGCAGGTAGAGGGTTAAGTAAAGGTCATAACAAGGTCATGTCAATGTCAGGTCAAATAAGATCAAATTTTGAAATAAGCATTTGTTAACAAAATACGCAGGTTTCTAAATCATAATTTGCCTAGAAATTCAGTAGTGTTTTTAAGTGGTCTAGAAATCCCCAACATTTGCGAGTAAAAAAATGACGTCATCAGCTTCACCCATTTATAAAGTCATTACTCCGTCAAAAATAAAGATGTTGCTTTGAAATTTGGTTTAGAGATAGCTTCTTCTGCCATATATATTTCAGCTAAAATAGGTCACTTTTGCTCCCCCTCCCTCCAAGCCATTTGCGGGTTAATACCACTTTTCCCTACATGGATGAATAAAACCTATAGATGTTGTGGAGTCAATAAAATGGCGTCTGACATCAGCGAGGAAATTCCTTTGTACAAAGATAACATTCTCCGGTGAAATTTGTGGAGGTACAATTCATGACAAAGGTATTGACACAGTTTTGACAATTTATTCATCCACGTAATTGCTATCATCCATCAGTTGCTCTCAGCCAGCAAAGCCAGTATTATTCTCACAGCTCATCCAATCAATGCATGGCAAGGACAGCACTTCGTCATACATGTACTGTGACATATATAGGCAGAGACACCGCATCACTTTGGTGGGAAATCCCTGGCGAACCAGGACCTAATTGCACCACTTTTACACTGACATTCATAAACATAAATTATTGAATGCCCATAACATGCCAACAAGGTGACGCCGTCGATGAAATGTCAGCACTCACTAGGCAGTTAAAACTTATAAAACACAATGCCCTGTAGTACTTCAATGGGACGGATGTTCGCAACGCACACATTTCGCCGCTCGCAAACCGCGGTTACCGCTGAGCGTTGAGTTGATGAAGAGCTGTTCACAGCGGCAGGACCGGATCCTGAACCAGCTGCCTGAAGTTCAGCCCGGAGCGACGGAACGTGGCGTACTGACGCGCGTCCAGCAGGTCGACCACTATAACGACAGGCGGGCAGGCTGTTAGGACGCCACTCTCATAAGTAGACACGTCGCTGCAGCAGTTTTGGTTTGGTTTGGTTATGATAAGGCCACTTCGGCCCTCTTTGACCATTGAGGAGCCATGCAATGAAGGAGAAGGGACAAACTGGGCCAGCTTTGAACGCCGACTTGTTGACTGCCTATGACTATGTGGGTGCCAACTGCCGACCTCGGCGTCATGTCGTGGGGAGGCACCAAGCCATGCAGACGGCCATCTCTCACGGAGGCGGCTCGCAGTTCTCCACATGCCCGGTGGCCGACGACCATCAGGCCTGGGTTTATGTGGGTGTGACAGAGGATCTAGGATCGGCTGTCGGGAGGATAATAAGGGTCGTGTTCTTGTCCGTCCTCGTATTCGCACTCATATCTGAGTATGAAACCTAAGGCTACTGGAGGTGCTAATTTTACGGAAGCTAATATTAAGCGCTATAAAAATATGCTTAATATTACAGTGTTGTCAAATGACTGTAGCTAAATTTAGCGTGAACATGAATTTTCACAGAAAAAAAAACATTAAAGGTAGTGTGAGACCGACACCGACATACATCTCACATTTAATGAAATTGTCTTATAAGGGAAACGTAATATTGATATGCAAGTAGGTCTGCCAAGTTTACCGTGATATATGTCACAGTTTGGAAGTTGTTTCGAAAAAACGGAGGTGGTCGATTCCGACTTCTCACCCTCCCCACAGGCGTTCGAGAGGCTAATAATTTTCGAGTCGAAGGGCATACCATATATGTATTATATAGCGTGTATTTAAAGGAAAATGGTTAAGTGGATTATATGTTGGGATCTAAAATGGAATAGCATTATGTCATTCATGATGTTCCATTATCTTCATTGATGGCCTAAAAGTAATACAAGTTAGCCCGTTCTTATTGGCGAAGCTGTGTATTGGACTGTAGGGACATAATACGAAACACGCACTTGCTTCCACTACCTTACATGTGTAGCATCATAGTCAGACTGCGTATCTGTACGCAGTGCGAACTGCGAAGGCATAAGAACATGAAAATTATTGAATAGAGGCAAGAGACCGTTATGAAGCAGCTGGAATATAAAATAACAGCATATGGATCACTTCGATTCTCATTTTTTCTATTAAGTTCTCAGACACGTTTCTCACCTTCGACGTCTGCCTCAAATCCGGTGGGCAGCCGTGTGGTGTTGCCGTCATTGAAGACCGCAATCCGCACCTCACCACGGGCGAACACCATGTGGGGCCGCGAGCCGCTCTGCAGGAAAGGTCAGGTCAGTTCAGGGCAGATCAGGTCGAGTCGCTCTGCAGGGCAGGTCAGGTCAGTTCAGGGCAAACACGAACGTTTAGGACGGACAACGTTCTATCATGGCCATTGGCAGGGGTGCCGCTTCTCGAAACAAGATGAGGGAGCTGAGGTGGAAAACCGCTCACCTCAAATTATAATTAAAATCCTTAAAGATATGTCTTTATCCCCGGATTTGACCCACTCTCTCGCCCAAGTTGAAGAGTTTCTTCATTTTCTCGCCCAAGTTGGAGAGGCTCAACCCCAAGCTGGGTTGGATCAAGCCCCTCAGCTAAAACGTAACTACACCCTTGGACGTTAGTTAGGTCAGGCTGAAACACGTATGCCTCTGTCAATCCCTTGTGCCCAAGTTCTTGCTGATCAAGTTCATGTGAATTAGTTCTAGTTCTTACACTGACATGTAGAAACACAACCTTGGCACCTATCATATATTAATGCACCTCTTGTTACCAGACCACCTCCGGAAAGGAAAGACCTGATTAATCCTGTTGTACCCATCACACCGCGTGAAGTCATAGCGTGACCTCACACCTCTAGAGTCTGGACCCGGGACCGAGCGATGTGTGTACGGACCTGTTTGATCCTGTTGCCACACCAGCGCGCCTCGAAGCCGTCCCGCTCTCGCTCCACCTCAATGTAGGCGCCGTCACAGTCGACCGTGTACGGCGCGCTCAGGTTGTTCACCGTCACCAGCAGGTACAGGTGGGGCTCCGTCTGAGGGGAGAGGTCAGGTCAGGTCACTGTCACTAGCGGGTACAGGTGGGGCTCCGTCTGGGGGAGGGGAGGTCAGGTCAGGTCAGGTCACCAGCAGGTACAGGATGGGCTCCGTCTGAGGGAGGGGAGGTCAGGTCAGGTCAGGTCAGTACCGTTCACCGTCATCATCAGGTACAAATAGAGCTCTATCTGAGGAGAGGGGTTAGTCAGCACTCGTCACCGACCAGCATCAAAGGCCGCAACAACGGCACACACGGGGAGAAATCCCACAGACACACTTACCAGACTATATAACCAAATTACGAAGGAACGAAATGAGAGTCACGTCAGAACGGCACCGACCCGGACGCAGATCAGGACAAAGGAGAGTAAAGGAGGAGTCATGAGGAGGGTCAATGAAGAGTCATAAGGAGGGAGGAGGGTTAATGAGTAGTCATAAGGAGGGAGGAGGGTTAATGAGTAGTCATAAGGAGGGTTAATGAGTAGTCATAAGGAGGGTAAATGAGTAGTCATTAGGAGGGCTAATGAGTAGTCATAAGGAGGGTTAATGAGTAGTCATAAGGAGGGTTAATGAGTAGTCATAAGGAGGGTTAATGAGTAGTCATAAGGAGGGTTAGACACCAACGGGACTGCAGTAGTAGCAAACGGGGGCAGATGGAGGAAACATCGGGGACGGTGGCTGCAGCAGAAGATCTGCTCGGCATTTCAAGGAATGTTGAATGAATGTGAGACACGTCTGACCTGTCGTTGACCCCGAGCTTCCTGACGCAGTTCGTTAACATTAAGACTGGAAAGCCCCAGTTTTGTATTTGCCGAACGATTAAATCTTGACTGTCAGTACGGGAACCGGTAGGGTTACATTGTTGCCATCAGTTTCCATCGTATTCAGGCCACATTAAGCTGATTATTTTCCCCGTAAGGTTAAGGCCAGCTTCTAACTCGACGAAGCTTACTCCATTCCCGTGGAACATCGCTAGATAAATGAGGAACTCTGTTTTGTCCCGATGCACACTGATCCGTGATAACAGATTCTTATCTTGGTTCGATGGAACCTGCTCCTCTTTTGACGAGAGTGTTCCCGAAGGAGTATAATTGACCCCGCTCCTCATCAATAAAGCCTGTATGCACCCTGCAATTCCCCATCCCGTCTCGAGACGGCCTGCCCCGACCCCACAGGACATTTCCCCCCACCTTGAAGGATCCTTCTCCCGACTTGTCGTAGCCTGCTTCCGTCTGGAAGGGGACATGTCGCGGAGCGCTCACCTTGATCTGCCACTCGCAGTCGACGGCGGCGGCGGCCACGCGGGATCCGCGGGATCCAGTGCCATGCAGCAGCGCCGACACGAACGGGTACGGCTGAGACCGGATAAACCTGCCGTGAACCGACCCGGCGCCGGTCAGACACGTCCCCGACCCGGTCGCCGCCCACGCCACATCAGCTAACGGCCACCCGCGCCCATAGGGAGACCGGTGCAACCACAAACGGCAGCTGGGCTCGGCATTAGCAAAAATAGGCTAATTCATGGCAGGGTGTAGGCATTTTGTATGACGCAACAAGGGGTGATGACCTCCCGCGACCGTCTTAGCGAAGTCCTGGCATACCTTACGTTCTCTAAGCTAGTAGCTACCTCTTTTCTGTGGTTTAAAATGTATGTAAGCGGGAAATTAATCCTCATCACAATCGCGCGGTGACATCAAACATGACAGGATCAAAGCCTCACCGGAAGAGCTGGTCGTCTGCGTTTCTGAGGCTTTCCGCTGCATCAAAGGACAGCATCTGCTGCTCGGGCTTGGATGGCCTGCCACGGGACACCTTGGGTTCCGGCTCCGGCTCCGGCTCCTGCTCTGGCTCCGGCTCCGGCTCCGATTGTGGCTCCGGCTTCGGCTCCTGCTCTGGCTCCGGCTCCGGCTCCGATTGCAGCACCGGCTCCGGCTCCGGCTCCGATTGCGGCTCCGGCTCCGTCCCTGGCTGGTGGTAGATGGGGTAGTTCTGTTGCGGCCGGTCCCGCAGCCCGTTGCTGTACAATTCCAGGTAAGGGCCCTGGCCGACCACGATGGTCTCCTGTCTGGCCGGCTCGGCGGGCTGCGACACCGGCCGGCGGGCCGCCTGCCGCGTCATCGGCGACGTGAAGTCGATCCAGCCGACTAGTCTGGGTGGCCAGAGGGGGGCGGGCACGTCCCCGTCGCCGTTGATGAGGCGGTACACGTCACTAAGCAGCGTCAGCCGATCCACAGCGGCTGCGGCTGGGATAGCGTCACTGTCAGCTTCAGCCTCCAGGGCCGTGTCGGACTCGGCGCTGGCGTCAGTGTCCGCTTCGGTTTCATCATCGGCTTCTTCATCGTTTTCGGAGTCTACATCCCCCGTGTCAACATCGGATTCTTCAATGTTTTCAGTGTCTGCGTCAGCTGCTTCAGCTTCTTTATTTTCCGTGTCGGTATCAGCGTCTTTAGTGTCTTCAGCACCTTCATCTTTACTATCGAAATCCGTGACTCCAGATTCTTCATTGTCTTCATGTTTAGCGTCAACACCAGCATCTTCAGTACCTTCATTTTCTTTCTCTTCGAAGTCAGTACTAGCACTATCGTCGACATCGGTGGTTGACTTCTCGATTTCCTCTTCGTCGGAACTTGTTTCATCTACCTCAGCTTCGGGTTCATCGGCAGTTTCATTTTCATCCGCGACTTGCGCCCCACTCTCCTGTTCCTCCTGTGCGAGGGGCTCTTTCTCCGTTTTCGCTACTGGCAGCTCTGGCACCACCACACCCTTTTCCACCTGAGCCAGCTGCTCCGTGCCCCTGACCACTGGCACCGCCACCGGACCAGACAGCAGCTCACTCTCCACCTGCGCGGGGAGGTACAGATTAGAGCCCACAATAGCCGCCTCCTTCGACACCCAGGTCTCCTCGCGTTTGAGTGGGTTATCGCCGGCGTATTTCTTAAATCCGCTGTCCACCTGATCCTCTCCTGACGCCACGTTTATAGCTGCGCTAGCATGTTCATCACGAAGCTGTGAGTCGCCAGATGTCTCCAACACGGCATCCTGGCTGGCCTGTCCGGAGCCTTCCACCTCCTCCGCCGCCGCCGGCTGCCGGGCTAGGTCGGCGGCGAAGGTGGCGCCACCCGACCCTTCCTCCTCGTCCGGGATGTGCTCCAGGATCACCCGGTCGCCCTCCACGCCATGCACCAACAGCAGTCGTTCCTCAGAGGACAGGCCATTAGACGGCTCGGCCGCCTGGTTCGGGGTCTCGGCGGTCTGCTCCCTGGTCTGGGTCGTGGTCTGTTCGGCGGTGGTGTCGGCGGCAGGCTGCGCCGTGTGGACGGCTGGTTGGCCCAGCGGGAGCGCCGACAGCAGCTGGTAGATGGTCTCTGACGGCTGCGGCTGCACCAGCGGCAGCAGCTCATCCTGCTCCGTCCCCAGTGCAGGTTCATCCCTGACCACGAAGGGCACCTCCGCCCCTGGCACATCCACCAACAGCGTCTCCTCCTCTTGACCTTGGGCCGGCACCGGGGCTGCGTCGGCACCGCCGCCCTCCGCCGCCGCCTCCAGCGCGTCGTCCAGCTGCGGCGACACCTGCAGAGTGAGCCCACCGGAGCCCTCCGGGTCCGGCGTCCACTCCAGGGTCACCATGTCGTCGGTGATGCCGGTCACCTTCAGCAGCCGGTCGTGCTCGCCCTCCGGCTCCGTCTCCACACTGCCATCGAAGGTGAAAAGCTCGCCGGAGCCCTCGAAAGAGATTCCGGGGGCGACGCCGTCTTGCAGCGGGATCCGGATCTCGTGGTATTTGTTCAGTGGGATCGTCGCAGATGGAGGGAACTGCTCCTCCTCTCCAGAACCTTCCACCCCACTCTCGTCAACATCGGGCGAGCTCTTTTGTGCTTCTGTGTCAACATTCTCTGTAGGGAGATCGTCCGGGGAGGTAATTTCAGGGACCTTCGTTTCAGTCTTGACGACTTCCTCTGTATCTTTCCCGACAATGTGGGAGACAACACGGTCAACAATGGGAGCTGCAGCCACCGGTTTCTCTGGCGAGACGATAGGCGATTTTGCAGCCTCTGCGGAAACCTCCTTCTGTTCTGATTCATCAACAGTCGCTGCGGAGGGTGGGTCGATCTCCGCCCCAGGCGTACCCACGAAGACACCATCGGTCCCGGCGCTGACTTCAGTGGCGCCCTCTGCTTCGGCGGTGCCCTTAGTGGCGCCCTCTACGTCGGTATTCACCTCACTCTCTGCCTGCAAACTGGCGGCCTCGCTGGCGATGGCGGAAATAGCGGATAGGGCGGTCAACTCAGATAGATTCTGGGGGCTTTCGGAGTCGACGGAGCTGCCGGGGCTGCCAGTACTGTCAGGACTGCCGGAGCTGCCGGGGCTGTGAATACAGCCGGAGGAGCCACTGGCCCTCTCGGAGCTGCCGCTGTCGTCCGAGAGATGGCCAGTGCAGATCTCCACCGTATCTGTGATATCTGCCGGCTGTGGCGTCGTCGTTGGAACTTGCTCAGTGTTCCAGAATTTCACATTTTTCTTTTCTCCCTTGGCAACGTGAATGACGGTCGGTTCTGGGCCGCAGACGTCAGCTGCAGACACTGTGAAAAGCGACCAGAATCATCTATTATTTGATAAATTTTAATTGAAGACGAAAAAGTACACTTTATGCATCATTACATTCTGGGCATATGCATCACAACACTCATAGACGTAGGAACCGTGGGAGGGGGTGGGGTGGGGAGGGGAGGGGGGGTGATCGCCTCACCACTTTTTGGTTAACAATTTTGTTACAACCTTTCATTTGCTTTGAATAAAATTTTAGGTGGCAATCGGTTCACCGATGCGAGAGGAGTCCAAAACTGCAAATAAATTTCCATATGAGGTTTGGCTGTGTCTAAAAAAAAATAAGACAAAAATTTAACTGACCCCTCCACTTTGTGTGACACCTCTACGTCATTGACAACACATGGTAGCCAAGTGTAAATAAGCAAACATAAAATAACGTCTTGTTTATGTGAAATGACACTCATTGATTCGGTGGTTACTGGGATATGTCGGATGACTCCCATTGTCCTTTTACACTGTCGCACGTTTACGGACGTCCGCATAGCCGGCTAAAAATTAGAAAACATTTAGATGTTTCTCAATCACTGTCATGCCCTGGCCGTTGAAATCGGATGTTCAACGTCCAAATACCACACACACCACCACTGGTCATGGGATCCGATACAGGAGGGGGGGGGGGGGACGGGGGGCGATGTCCCCCACCCAAAAAGTTGAGGGGGACAGAATGTCTTTGGTCCCCCCAACTTTGAGCCAGAAATGTAACGACTCTTGTGGATCCTTTCTGTAAACGTTAGTGGGATAAAATGTCACATTGGCTGACTGTTTTGCTTGGAAAAGGTGAACAATTACTACTTTAGCGTGAGAAAACGTCTATCCTTCTAAAGTATTACAATATTGGAGTGGATAACGACACCCAACCGGGTGAAGCGGGGTCGGAGGGCGTCCCCTCCAACAATGCCAAGCGTTTATTGGAGTAACATGGCGACATGGGCTCTGATGCCTGGGGCACGGATGGGACATGTCCCCTCCAACGTGAAAGCTACGGATCTGAGTAAGTGTATGCTTTGGTAGGGCAAATAGAAATGCTACTTCCCACCACCTGAATTGAAAATTTAATCTGCTCTGCATTGCAAAAGTCCACTCTTTTGGATATTAATCAACCGGTTGCTTTCATGTTTCGTCTGTGCTGTTTAGCGTACCTGCAGGAAGTATTTTCTCTTAAACTGTCTTTATCTTCTCTGGGATTTTGGTATCACAGCGCTTAAATGAACTTACTTATTTGCTTAATTTACTTATTGACTTAACTTACTTATTAACTTAACTTACTTATTAACTTACTTATTTAACTTAAACGCTTAAATGAACAGCGCTTAAATGAACTCTCGGGGATGTAGGTTCGTATTCAGTTGAAGTGGCTTGAGCCCTTTCCTCCCCAACTTGAGCGATAAAATGGTTACAATCCTCTGCTTGGGCGATGAAGTGGTTCACATACGAGTGAAATTTTGTATCTCAAGGATTTTGGTGGTGCTTTAAGCGTTTGTTTTCACTTCTGCCCCATCAACACCTTTGGATATGCTACACCCCTGGAACCACTCCTTTTATAACGATCTACAGGTGAGGTAGGGGCGGGGGGGGCGTCCCCTCCAACAATGTCCAGCGTTTATGAGAGTACCTATGTGCCGTACATTTCAGTGTTTAATTAAACAAATTAAGTAATTATGCATTTAAATTTAGGTATTAACATTATCTTTTTATTTCAAGGTCGTCGCTATGTGGGGGACGGGGAACACCGTCCCCGGGTCGTCAGGCTAGGCCGCTAGAGGTGATTTTCCGCTCCGATGGAAGATATATATTAGGTACGACTTCGATGTAACGTATTAGGTACTTACATACCTCAGTTTTCGATGTTGTGAAATAAAGAAATGCATGTCATGGAATAACGGAACGGATAAAGTCATTATATTTATCTACTTTGAGGAAAACTGAATAATTTTACAGGCTGTGTAGAAAAAAATGTTTTCCCTTCTTGCATCTTGCGTTACGAGACACCAGTCTCTAGAACTCCCGAAGCATTGCAGATGAATCAAATCTAGAAACAATGGCAATCTAGCACATCCGACAAATCTTTCCACGTTTATTCCGGTTTGTTCTATGTATGCAATCGAAGACATACTTATCCGGGAATACGTCCTACTAGTACCTACGTCCAGATAGGTATACTAGTCCAGGAAAGACACCGCGCCCTGCCGGGGAGTGTTTGAACACCCTCCCCCGTTTTTTTAAGATAGTGAAAAATCGGCGGCACTGTGCGCCGCCGTTTCTGTTCCAACTTGTGATTTTTTTCTGCACCTTTCCTGAAAAAAATATTAACTCCAGGTCATCTCAGGTCAGGCCAACTGACCCACTCCCGAAGAAGTGTGCGGTCGTGCCACGGCCAAAGACTTTGGGGGATAAAAGGGCATCAATGCCTAAACATATTTTATCTCGGATTTGTGATAGCAAAGCAATGCCCTCAGGTCCCGTCTATTTCGTGACCTGTCCGTTATGAGTCAATGGGAGAAATTGAAATTATTATTTTACGCATCAGATCACTCGAAATGACTCAGAATCATGTCAAAACAGGTCGTTATTGGTGACTTAAGTAAAGTTTGGATCAGGGGCCCTTGTTATGGTTATATGAGGTCACCCGAGGTCAGTAACGCTTTGTTGCCATTAACTTTTAATAGAGAAGAGCTAGAAGCGTATGGAAGGCACCAATGTGTTCGTCTCATTAATACGCATAGAATCATATGCAGCATGACCCAACTGGACCTTGGGTCACCACGTTATCTTGAACCGATGCCAAATTTTGTAATTGATCTCCAGAGGTCGTCATGTATATGTTTCGATGCGCCTTGACGAGAGAAACAAGATTGTGTGAAAATAATTGCTCCATCTTTAATAGCTAAAATGTATTCGGGAAAACAACTTTTCAGAGAAAAGAGCCATTTTGGCCTTTGATGACCTATGGAGCCTCAATTACTTGACTTCAAATCTGACGCAAAAAATAATGGTGCGTTTCAAGAGCTATCGATTAGTTTTTCTCGGTTCCTTTCTAGCTATCATAGTTCCCAAGATATCGAGGGATTTCTGGATCGAGCGGGAAAATTTGACGGGGAAGTGTGAAAATTGGTCCTTTGATGACCTCTGGTGACCTCAGTATTGACCTGAGCGAAAAAAATGACTGAAATATCTTCGAAATCATCTTTGACGAGCTTTCGAACGCTTTTTTCTGTACGTCCCCATAGGAGCTGAGATCGAGGGGGGTGTTCAATCCCCCCTCCCGAGAGGGTCGTGGAAAAACCCCAAGTGCCAGCGTTAAACGCTAGTTAAACCGCGCTCACGATTGCCATTTTCTGCTGCGATTCGTATCTTGTTTTCCCCTAGTGCCTTCGGGCCGCACAAGGGGTCAACACCAAGTGTTCTTTCAGACTCATTTCCACAGCTTTTGGTAACTGGAAACGAAAAAAACCTTCCCACCTTGTCAACCATTCATCCTGTCATCCAGCGATGTCAATGTGACAACTTCTCTCGCATCATGTGATTGTAATTTCGGAAGCACAAAATCGGGCATGTTGCGTTCCTATTATGCACCCTCTTTCTTTCCTAAAAGCTTTCTTCATTCTTTATTTCTCATGGAATACACGTGGTGGTTTTGTTTACTTCGCTCATCAATGTTAAGCAATGCCTAGCGAGTATATTCGGTCCCTACCTATTCTTATAGGTTTAGCTGAGCAATACAAAATATTTTATTC
>JARFNZ010014898.1:0-13745 GCA_031763405.1 Balanus nubilus
ATATGACCCTGGGTCAATATCTTCAATGTCAACTGAGGCAAACGTGCAATTTTTTTTGGCGCAATCGCTGAGTTGCGCAAAAATTTTGGCGCAATCGCTGAATTATGCTTGACATGTTGATGAAAGCGTGTATTTTTTCCAGTTGGGATGGTGGTTACCTATTTTGAGTGATTTTCCCCACCTCAGCCCCTTCAACTTGTTTGGAGAAGCCTCACCCCTGGTAGGCCAGTCTGCAAAGTAGGGTGCTTCTCGACGAAACTCTGTCGGTGCGCATGAGATTTCATGCGCACAATCTGGATTCCACATGCGCATAATGCAACTCTCATGTGCATGCTACGTGCGCACACCCTCCGACATGAGCAATCCCACCGAGTCCATGAGGCTACCGGCGTATTACTGCGTAAAAAGTTTCCTTGCTGGACAATAACCTGTGGTTGTGCGCTTGAGGTGCGCCTGAGTGTGCATGGGTCAAAGCCGAGTGTGCATCCATGCACACATTTTTATCCCCATGCGCAGTCCGTCGAGCCGGCTGCCACACTTTACACTATGGCTGGTAGGTAGGTTAAAAGTCCTTACTTCAGACTTGCTCTGACTTAAGCTGACTCTGACTTACTGACTCTGACAATAAGACTTGACATGCTATTGACAATGCACTAGGTAGTGTGTCAGTGTCATACCTTCAATGCATCCAGCATCAGTAGGGTTAACTCTCATCCAGTTCTCTCACCTGGTAGGGTTCTCCATGCCTGTCAGCCTGAAGGATAGGGCAGCAGGCACAAGGGAACCCAGGATCAAAGAATGCGCCAGTTGATGACATGATGTGAAAAAATTGCTGAATGGTTGCAAGTTGAAGAGCCAACTGGATTGAGTGCATCCTCATGAAACAACACATCCTAGCAGTGCTATGTTTCTAAGAAAACAACATGATAACAAATAGAAGTTGAATGTAGAAATTAACAAGCATGTCGATACAGGTCCTCCCGAATTGGGTTCTCCAGCTCTCCCTTGAAGCTGGCTAGGTTAGGCGCAGTTACAACACATTCTGGGAGACTGTTCCAAGTTGATACACACCAAAAAGTTGGCCCCTCTTTCAAAACAACTCCACCTTACTATGGGTATATCACACAATCAGCACTCCCACTGTGGCCGTTTGGACCTTTTTGGCCCCTCCCTTTGGAAATGGCCGCATCCGCCCCTGCATTCATCAAGTGCATATTGCTTACATTTGCTATTGTTATGTCCTCAATAGTTAACAGGCCATACCAAGGTGAAACATGCCCACCTCACCTATAGTATATCAATATAGGACAAACACAATAAACACAATAAATGTGGAACATACTTTTATCCTGATGACAGTCACACAGTGTGCTGACTTTTGGTGTCTTTCAGGTCCACATGTAACAATTGAATTTTGGTAAAAGATAGCTATTAGCCAGTAGCCACACATTTCATTTGCAGAACTAACAAAATATTTTGTCTTTAAACTCCATGTCAAGTTACTTCATCAAATAAATCCCTGCTATTCTGAGGTTAATTCTAGGTACTTTGACTTCACATACTTCATGATAACTTTCTTTTCTGAGAATGGGTTCAGTGCTCAATTTTCATTTTACTTTGATACTTTCCAAGAAAATGTTCTTGAAGCATTATATAACATGTTTTTGCATTCCTAGCTTATAAGATATATCTGCCAGAGTGTGTGAACTTTAAAATAGCTCTTGCAGTTTTGTGATGTCTGTCAATAGTAAACAACATCAGTTTTAATGTCATTTCACTACCATGTGGGAAAATTTTGCAGCATTTTGGTGCATCACAACTTACCTACTGCTCGTTTCTTACTTCTTCATGTACATTATACATCATATACACTAAGTTTTTCATTGATCAAGGTCTTAACCCTGAAAAATGCAAAACATTGTAAGGGAATGTGGATATTGGGTGGAGGGATTCAAAGAGGACTCAAGGCTGTTTTCTAATTACATGTTTTGATATGAAAATAAACAAATCAGGCTCAAACATATAGACACAAAAATTTGTATATATGAGGAGGGATGTGGACACAAAATGTAATTATATAAATTGGCACTGTCAAAGTCAGAATCATCAAATCATCAAAGTCAGAATATGAATGTAGAAGTGGAAGTATCTTGGGTCTTGGGATATGTCTGCAAAGATCATGAGTGAGCATTTGTGGTTATCAAATGCCTGCAAATGAAAATA
Organism: Balanus nubilus; assembly: GCA_031763405.1. Classification (NCBI taxonomy): domain Eukaryota; kingdom Metazoa; phylum Arthropoda; class Thecostraca; order Balanomorpha; family Balanidae; genus Balanus; species Balanus nubilus. The sequence goes on from JARFNZ010014898.1 coordinate 2,224, forward strand.
TTCGCCCTTTTGGAATCATTGAGGTAAATACAGATGTAATTTTGCAGGATTTATTACATGAAATAATAATTTGATACTTTTTATTGGTCCTCATTCCATTGCAAATTGATAATTGAATGTTTTCTTTTGGATTGGTGCCTCAAATGCTGCTATTGATGAAATAAACTGAAGAATACAATGTCACATGTTTTTTTTCTAGTGAAAATATATTTTAATGTAAATGCATCGGTTTGAGGGGTGGCCATAATGTGTGATGGCTGTGCTCCAGCTGTCCACTGTTTTAACATACTTTTTACATGCATGGAACTTAATGAGTGCATGCTGCTTATGTTTGTTGAACTACTAATGACTATTCAATATATATTTATATAGTCTTCACCTGATAAATTAGTCATTGTATTTTACTTTGTTAATTGGCCATATGGGCTCCATAAACAAACATTTTAGCTGTAATATAAGTTTTCAAGTTTTTAGAGATGCTCAATGGTTGCTTGCTTCCTGGTCCAACAGGTCACTCTCAGTTAATGGGCCCACCGATTGAGATGAAACATGAAATTAAACCCATGCTTTACTGTTGAACACGACTTACTGTTAGGGAGGGGGGAGAGGACTATTTTGTGTTCCCCCGCATATCTTTGAAACTGCTGGGCCTTGAAGTATTTTCTTTCTCACAGAAATCGCAAGCTTTGTGGTCTTCGTGGCGGATATTAGCTGTCGTGGTGTGACCATTGGTTGATGCTAGTTATGAGCCACCTGGGAATACATATCTCCACCTAATGTAACACCCTTAGATCCCTTACCTGTCTGCTGTTTGGCCGTAACTTTTTATCACATGCGATATGAAGCACGATCCATGTCGGTCTAATTGTTTATTTATTTATAAAAATGAACATTGGGCTCAAACCCTCTACTTTCCCGATATGATTCTACGTATCGAACTTTAACCACCTGAGCTAATGGGCCACCTACGTTGCGTTCTCCCTAAACCATGGCCTACTGAACATGCTGAACGCTGGTCACGTTCGTCGTAACTCGCTGGTTGGCTGGCCGGCTGACCTGTCACGTGACTGACCAGCCTTGGTCGGCACCGGGCGGCCGGTATCTGTTGACAGACAAACGAGCACTGACTAATTGTGAACTTATCAGCAGACCTTTCAATGAAGAAGACCAGGTGTTGCTATTGGTCTTCAGCTTGTTGCTGCATGAGGCAAGATCTCCGCCACGTGCAACGTCGATATTTGTGTGGAGTTGAAATATATATTTTTTGGACCTCGTTTTGGGAAAAGCTGTATCCCCGTCCCTCTATAGTCCTGGTATGAATTACCCAATGACCTCTGCTGTCAGTGTTGGGCTCCTGCATCTTATCTGTCTACCTACATCATTTGGATGGGATTGACACCAACATAAACATAATTCCCGTGTCTCGTCTGCGGGCGATATAGCCTTCGTAGCTGAAGCGCTCCAAAACCTCAATCAAACCCGTCGCGACTGTGGTGGCCGGCAGACCAGTGGGTGTATGGCGTATGCCACTACCGGCGACAGCAGCTGCTGTGGCTGAGGGGAGAGGGAGACACGGCGGGCCGGGAGGTCGGCACCGGACCGGGCCGGGCCGGGCCGGGAGGTCGCCTTGGTCGCGCTCTCTGCACGTGTGCGACGCTGCACCGGCTGCACGCGGCGACAGAGGCGACTCCAGGCGTCCGGCGGCCGGCGGCGGCGGCGGCACAGCGGGCTCCTGCCGCCCCCGCTCCTCCCCGTGCCGGTGGTCGGCAGGGGCGGCGCGGGACAGATCCCTGGCCGGGATGTCTCAGGCCGGCCGGCACACAGCCGCCCCTCTCGGAGATCCGTCAATGTTTGCCATGGCGCCGTGGCGACTGTCGGGCCGGCGCGGGTGTGGTGACGGCTGTCGCCGGCCGCCCACACCCACCGCGACCCGCCCAGCCACGGCCGGCCGACGTTCCCGGAACGGCGCTCCGGGCCGCTCCCTCTCCAGCTGGGCCGGCTATCGGGGCCGGCGGCTGATGAAACACATGTGCGACATCAGCTGTACTATGGCTGTCCACGCCAGTTTCATTAGCCCGTGTGGGATTTAGCCGTGTCTCGGCCCTCGGGTGCTTACAGGTTAAAGACCCGCACTGATAAGTGTTCAGGATGGCAAACAGCGGGTGAGTCTTCCCAGCCCGGTGACGGTTGTGCCAGCGTGATGAGAGGCAGACGGGATGGCGCCTACGCTGTGGTCACCTACTGCCGGTAACGGACGTCGCACACGCACGCCTTGAGCTGTGACGTCACTGTGACGCATTGCCACCTCGCAAACCACGTCACAGCGGCGTCACAGCTGCCGTGACGACACTGCGGCGCCGGCGACTGGCGTGGTGTGACGTGTCCAGCTCAGCTGAAGTTCAAGTCTGCTCTGCCTCTGAATAATGTGGCCACGGCGCGTGGTTCGTGGACGGCCCGGTGTACACCGTCAAATGGTGTCAGCTGTCCGCCCGCCGGGCCGGACCGGACTGCGTGCGGCGCTCGGCCGACCGCCGACGACAGGCCACATTCCTCGCGCCGTGTGGCGGACCGTTGCTGGCTCTGCAGGACGGCCTCGCAGCGGCAGCGGCACCTGAGCACCGCGGAGGCCGGGTCTGCACCCAGACCCACCGAGAGCCGCCCCGTGCCGGTGCAGCCCCTCCCCGCTCCGCTCCGCTGAGCTGCTCCGTCCCCCCCCCCCTTCCCGGAGTCAGGGCGGTCCGGACAGCACTGCAGTGCCTCCGGCGACAGGCGACAGGCGACAGGCGGGGGTGGGCCGGCAGGCGTCCAGGTTCCAGTCCCAGTCCCACGGCGCCGTCCCGACTCCGTTCAGACGTCCGTGGAGACGAATCAACTACCTGGTCAACATAGTAGTCGTGATATCACAGATCGGTACTTCGTTGTTCGTCACAGGTCGGCGAAGGAGTGAGAGGTTGAGTTAGGTCTGTTGAGTGGCGGAAACGCGCGGTACGTGACGGAGACACGTGACGGTGGTACGTGACGGTGGCACGTGACGGTGGCACGTGACGGTGGCACGTGGGCGAGCCGTGGTGACCGGCGGAGGCGGTGGCGATGGCGATAGCGATGGCGATGGTGGCGCAGTACCGGACGCCGGCCGATGGTGATCGAATCACGGTACATGCAGCTGGCCCCGGCCGCGGGCAGATCCGGCCCGGCCCTGGGCAGAACGGTTACACTCGGGCCTCGGCAGCCGGACCTGCTGCCTGTCGACCACATCCGGGACCGGCGACCCTGGGTGACAATTATTTGCATTTATTTTTACCAGAGGAGAACGTAATTAGATTTATCAGTATATCTTATTCCACCGACTTGTCGTCTGAGCACAGGCATGGTCTTGTAACTTTGAGTGCGGTCATTTACGAGATACATGCGAGGGTTATCGACTCGTTTTACCTCCCTTAGTCACTTGCCGAGCTCCGCGAGTGAACCTGGGACTGTTCTGTACCTACTTTCATTACACCCACCACGTCGACATTGGTCGATATGGGTTTTATTTGGCCGGAAACACCACCTCTGGTAATAACCCCGCGTCCAGAGTCGGTGTGGGCGTTTCTTATGATCCCGGCCTCCCCCCTCCCCTTCGCCAGCCCTGCTCAGCCCGATGACGGGGGAGGGAGAGAGAGGGGAGGGAGACGAGGCTGGACCCGGCCGTGGCCTCGGGCACTACCGTCCACACTGATTGGACTGGTAATGGCGGATACGGTGTCGATGTGCGGCACATCTCGCACTGTCACTGCCCAAGGCCGGCGGGCGAGGGGCGCAGGGGCAGGGGCGGGGTGGTAGGATAGGGAAGGGGGCTGGCCGTTTTTGCAGCACGTTCTAAAGCCGGTATGATGACAGTGGTGCATCACGCTCTGCGTCGAAATGGCCCTCTCATTGCCGTTTGTTTTGCGCGCAGGCTTTCAGCGGCGCTGGGTTGTGCCGTGTCGGAACGTAATGTGCGGGACATTGGTGGGGCTGGTTATGACCGAATGTGATTATGCAGTGATGGTGCTCTGTATTTGACTGCTAACTATTTTGGAGGGGGGGGGGGGGAACTAACGTTATGTCCATTGGGTCTCGCTACGAGGGGTGTGATGTCACAATCTGCTCCTCCCGCGTTGCAGTGATCTGGGCTCGGTAATCATAAGGATATGCACAACTTTGTTCTTGAACCATGAGGCTGGACGCCAAATGAATATTAACCAGTCTGAGTTGTGTGTAGGTACCCTTAACCCCAATCATAATTATGAGCTTCAGTTTACTCAATATGATGTTACCCCTCTCGTGTCGGCGATACAGGCAAACTATCCCTGTGTTATGCTATCTCAATAGCGGCACGATCGACGTGTAACGCAGTTGTTTCTTTCTGTTTCAGGTTAGCGTTGTATGTGTATGAATATTTGTTACATGTGGGAGCACAGAAGGCGGCGCAGACGTTTTTGTCAGAGGTAAGTGCTGAGACCGATCTGGTGACTAAGCTCTATCTCTATTTTCCTTCCTGTGCCCTTGGCAGAGTTGGTCGGACGTTAAACTCTTTGTGCGTATGTGATCGAACGGATGCTCGTTACTTTTCCTAGGAGTCGTCATTGTCAAAGAAAAGCTAGGACAATGTTAAGAAGAGATGATTCATGATCACTGAAGGTTGTTGCTTCCAATTGACAAACGCTGTTCGTTAGAATTGTGTTTTTCTATTGGGAAGATAGCCTGAGCTGTCTTACGGAGGCTAAATGTTTGTATTTGCATGCTGCAGCAATTATCATGCTTTGGCGTTTGAACTAATATAGTCCGTAATGGTATATGTGTTGGACGCTTTTAACAAGTGTCAAAACATGCGCCGATAACCTTAGTAGTTGAGGTGCCGGTAAATCACAATAATCATTTTCAAGTATCAAAACAGTACAGAACGTAGCACGTATTCTGTAGCATGATCAGAACACAGCACAAACGCGCATTTATTGCACAATGGCACCGTCCTACAAACGAGCAGATTCTGAATTCAGACATGTGGGACGTGTGCCACTAGAACCACATGTGTTATCTTTTCAGTTATTATTACCTAAATTTATTGTCAGTGCAAATGTTAAAGGAAATTTGAGGTCGTAGGGTACATCTGGTCGCTGTTAGGGTCCCAACCACCTGTGGCTACATCAAGTAGCGGTGACCCCGTCTCCGTGAGGATTGGGCCCGGCCCGTGCGCGGCTCCATCTCCCTAATCGGCTTACATCTGACACACGGCTAGAAGCTCCGCTAATCCCTGCCGCCAGTAAGTGGTTTAGAACGTGAAGCAGTCGGTCATGAACACTCAATCGTGTTTAATTAGCCCAGTACGCCGACAGTGAAAAAGCAGACCGCTAATCCAGTAAGTGGCCGTACCGCTATCGGGCTTATCTGAATATATTGGCAACTGTGGGCCACGGCTGTAGTGAATGCTGCTGTCACAAACATATGAAACGCAGAGGAGAACTGAAAAAAGGATCGAAAGCTCGACAAATTATTTCCAAGATATTTGCAATTTTTTCGCTCAGGTCAATATTGAGGTCACTAGAGGTCATCAAAGGTCAATTTTCCTATACAAGGACATTTCTTATGAACCTCCCCTCATTATCTAGGGGTTTATGTTTGCTTGAAAGAAACAAGAGAAACAAAAATATATTGCTCTTGAAACGATTTTTCGTCAGGGTGTCCAGGTTTGAGCCCAGGTCAATAGTTTTATGCTCCAGTGATCATCGAAAGTCAAAACGAAAATAGTCGTTTTCCTGGAAAACCTTTCTGCGAATAACAAACTAACAAAGGCAGCAAACTATTTTGACACCATCGCGTTTCTCTCGTCAAAACGCTTTGAAACATATACATGGTGGTCATGTAAGGTCAGATTTAAAAGTTGCCGTCAGGTTTAGGTCACGTGATGGCCAAGGAGATGTTTCACGAGTTGATGCGTCTTGACGAGACAAACAAAGCGGTACCATTTTTACGACTATGTCTTCACTCTATTAAGGGCTATCAAAAACGCCTGTTACCTTGTATGACTTCGGATGACGTCGCGGAGGAGGGGGGGGGGGGGGGGGGTCGTGGTCATGGGCATTGGCAAAAAAATGCGCCTAGATCATCAATAATGGCTTATATGACATGATCTCGAGATAATTGCTAGTGATGTTAGCTACCGTACCTAAAAATTCTCTACCTCAAAAAAGTCTTAGAGATTCATTCAAATTTTCGATCGCGGAATAGCGATAGTGGACCACCTTTTTTGGATCACGTGCCCAGCACTGGGTAAAATGTTCATAGGATACATCATAAATATCAAGCTACAATATCCACCCTTACAAATACTTTTAGCTGACATGTTTAAAACCCTTACATTCCATTTGAAACGGCAGCATAACGCGGCGACGAAAAAAAAAACGGGGGATCTAAGCGTCTCCTTCCGGCACGGATCGGGTTTAAGAGGTACTATCACCTTTTTCAAAAATTGGATATGTGTATACATACTTGTTTGTGGATCATTACAAAAAACGGGTCATAGTGATTTACCGGCTAACATGAATGATTCAATCACGATTCAACCACTCAATATTACCACTGGTGAATCGATTGACAGTCATGGACTAACATGGATGATTCATTCAATGAATCATTTATGAATGATTTAATCGCAATGATTCTCGATGCGCAAGGACACCAATAATTACTGTATACCTAACAAGTAATGCACAAGCTTTCTGAATTTTTCAATAACTGCAATAACTGACCCATGACATTTGCATTTTGCCAAAGGAATGCATATGGTATGCATATGCACTGGTGTATATGGTAGCACATGATGTATAGTGTCATTTTTTTTTTACTAACGACACTAATTGCCACCTCTCAGGATAAGAATGACAGTGGATGCATAAGGAATGAGGTCGTATACATAACAAATGAAGGTGCTGAAACTAATCATGACACGGTTTAGCTCAGTTTCATTTACCTTTATAAAGGTGGGATATCTTTTGCATAGTTGATACTGTCCCCTAAAAATAATGATTCTCTGCGCAATGATGATCCAATCACCGTATTTGGTTTGTTTGATTGATTCAATCAATGATCAGTGTTAAATTTTTGGTGAAATTGGGTGGAAAACACCACCTAACCGCAATTTTATTTTCCTCCTAAAATGAGCAAAAAATCGATTTTACTCATCCTTTGAAGACATTTTGTTTTTCTGCTTTGATATGTGACTGGTCTGTGTGACAATTATAAAGCCAAGTGATATTTTGTTTCTGATACATAACTACCTTTTTATTTCGCGATATAACCTTCGAAGCTGAAGCGCCCTAAAACCCAAATCATCATCACTACCTTTTATTTCAGATGCTGCCCGGTTCCCAAAGCTATCCCACAACCTGACATCCTGAACTGAATATCACAGAAACAAGATCCTTGTTATTCCTAGTTAGAAATGTGATTAAACTTGCTGTGTGGGTGAATGAGCATGATTTGCATTCACAACAAAATACTGACAGGTTAAAGACAGGTACCTAAGTCGCATAAATATCAATATTGGTGAATGTACAAAGGCAAGGTATGTAGGTAGACACAAGGCTCCTAGGTTATAGCCCCTGGGTAGACACAACTCAAACATAGGTGCCTACCAAAAATTGCATTTTACTGCTAAGTGCAAATACACATCCCATGTACCACAAACAAATGGTTATAACCATTGTTATTAAAAAAATAACTGACACCTTAAACCATTCACATTAATTATTCACAGAAAACAATCACATTTGAAATATGATGCCAATGCCACCACACGATACAATGCGCTAGAATGGAATCACCTGCGCAAGATATGCCTACATTTTTCTTCATGGCGAGGGAGGAGATGAGGATAATCAAACCCTATCACACCCTGATCACACCCAAAAAATGAGCTCGCCACAAGGCGATTTTCTTGCTAAACTGAAGAATAAGTGATGTGAAAGCAAGTCTGAAATGTTCGCCATGATTTTCCGATGTCTTTATGCCATTTTCACCAAATCTTTTTGCGTCTGCAGATTTCTATAGCTCTTGCAGTTTGGGGCAAAGTCATTGCGATCAGGATCCAACACAAACCATCATAAAATTGCCGATATCATCACATTCTGGAAATAAATATCAGTGAAGCGATATTTGTAATCTATATCTATATTGTTTTCTTTTCACCAATCTTCATGGAACTTAAAAGTTGTTCCGAAATTTCCCGAAAATCTATCCCCAGCACAGCCCTGCGAGAAGGGTATCTGGGTGTGCATTTGGGTGTGATCACACCCTGATAAATTACCTCGCGTTTATATATTTATCCAATCGTTTTTGCTATAAATTATGCCATATATTGTTCTCTAATTATTTCTGAATTTGTCATATTATTTTAGTCGAATATGCATACTATTTTATCAGTTATTCGGCAGATAGGGCACCCTTCCCGCAAAGATGAAAATAAAGATGAAAGAAAAGTACGCGTACAATATTTACCGTAGCAAATGTTTCATCTCGGGCTCGTTTTTTTGTAGATCGTACTTCCGATGAGCTGTACGCGGCCTTGGGCTTGGTCTCTTGCCAACCTGTCGTCATTTTGTTTTGAACTTGAGCCTGAGTTTGCATCTAACTGTTTCCGGGGATGTTTGCGTGAATATGTGTGATGGATACCGTCTGCGTCCGCGTCCGCTCCTAGTTGTGCGGCCCAATCGGTGGCTTTCCCCTGGGCTGTGGAGTTTGCTTGAGCGAAGCCTACCACGGTCGATCTTCATTGCACTTTATCCGCGTATGGCGCAAATACCAGGGGTGTCGCCACCAAAAATTGGTTGAGGGGCCAACCAGGGATATGGTGGAGCCAGCAAGGGGTCAGGGGATGGGGCGGCGCCATAGAGCTTGTGCTAAAATTCTGCGAAATCTGGGGATGCCGGTGAGGGTTTTGAGCAAATATGGGGGTGTTTGCCTACCCCCTCCCCACTCCGGTGACGCCCCTGGTAAATATGCGTTTGTTAAAAAGGAAAATAAATTAAAAGCAAAGGTATGGTCACTTATTTTTATCCGCCTCCACAGGTATCTGTTTCCTCTGATGCCCGCCTCCTCCGGTAACCACCGTCATTGGTATATCCGCCTCCGCCGGTATTGGTCTTCGTTTGTATCGATCGCCGTGGATCTGATTTTGTTATGCTTGTTTAGCCACGAGAAATGCTGTGGCTATTTAAAAGTCCGGGGCCCGGTCCCGGTCCATCCCGAAACTGCCCCTAGCCATAGCAGTCCCCTTTGTGAGTCAGCCAAGCTGGCCCCATTCTGTGCGTGGAGTCTGCACAGTCCCATGTGATGTTTGTGTGAATATTTGTGATGGATACTGTCCGCTCTTAGTTAGGCGGCCCAATCGGTGGCTTTCTCCCGGGCTATGGAGTTCGCACACGCTGAAGCCTACTGCAGTCGATATTTAGTGTTGTACCCGCGTATGTGGTGTATCTAAGTTGTGTTAGTTAAAAATAACAAAATGAAGGTTGTGTTAGTTAAAAATAACAAAATGAAGGAAATGTCGCTGATAAGTTTATCCACCTCCACCGGTACCCGCCTCCGCCGTATCCGTCTCTTCTGATGTCCGCCACCTCCGGTATTCACCGTTAACTTGGTATCCGCCTCTTTCGGTATCCGCCGTCATTGGTATCTGCCTCCTCCGGTATCCGCCTCCTCCTGCATCTGCCTCCTTCGGTTGCCGCCTCCGCTGGTATCCGCCTTCTCCGGTATCGGTCTCATCTGATGTAAGCTTCCGCCGGTATCCGCCTTTTACGTTTGTATCACTCGTTGTGATCTGATTGCGTAGCCACGTAAAATGCTGTGGCTATTAAAAGTACGGGCATTAACTTGATCCATCTCAAACCTCCCCCCCCCCCCCCCTGTTATCTCTAAATGCCCCCTTGCTTCTTATCTCTATATGCAACCAAATATTCATTTTAACTTTAATACGAGTTTTTTTAATAGAAATCAACACAGACTTTCTATGAATGCTGTATAACTCTTAACAAATGTGTTCATCGTTCACGTGATGTGATATCGGTGCTGCAGTGCAAGTGCATTCTGCACGCGCTTGAAGTACTGATTTGCCCGGTCAATTAAGCAGTACCTAACGTGTACTTATTGCGGTGTCGGGCACTGACTGACGACTCTAGTGCTTAGATATGTCCCGAAACAATTATATTCGGCGGCCGATTCTAGGTTTCCAATAAAAAATAGACATTGGCAAAAAACTTAAATGAACTGCATTTATTTATGTATTAACACACATTTTCCCGAAAATCTGCTCTGAAACAATAACATTTCACTAGTTATTCATGCCTGATACGCTATGAAATCGGCAAAGGATATTACGTGAATAAGAGTGAATACGAGCGTGTTTTACATTTCACGGCTACTGGCTGATCCCGACAAAGTTATGTAAGCATTCATAGGTTTATGACACGCATCACTTGGGTCTTGCATTAACGTTAAGGCTGTAATACACCTCGTCTTCTCACTTTCTTCATGAATATAACTTGAAGAATGGAGAAATAGGACAATCGGGTCTTCAAAGAGTTGTCGGCGAATTATTGATTGTCGAAAGGCGGGGATCACCGAAGGCCGTGACGAATGGTATCATCTGCAAGTTGTAGGTGGTAGGACCTGAAACGGAAAGGAGATATGGTTTAGGATCAGGCTGACGTGTCAATGTGCGGCTTATTCGGGAAGAGGAACACACCTGATGGACACACCGCAGAGTTTGTTGATGGGCTTTTAAACACTGCTGCGCGAGGAGGCCTTTCTTGTGGAGAGAGAAGGACCCCGCGCCAGGAGGCCCCTGTACGGTCAGGAGGCCCCTGTGGTTTTTTGCCCACCCACTAAAAAATTCGATCCGCCGCCACTGTGTGATAGAGCCAGTTTGTCCTCTACCAGAACAGTCGGTTATGATAAGTTCGCCCTCAATTGTATGCAATTTTTATTGGAGTTAAGTACGTAAACACGCAAAATGCACAGTAAACAACGATTTCGAAATGTAGATATAAAAACAGAACATCAAATGAAAATAACCGAAGGTTGCATCGAAATATAGGACAAAACTATGTTTTAGCTTTGTTTTTCCTATTGAGATGTAGCCTGAGCTGTTCATAACGAAGGATTGAGGGCGAACTTTTGAAAACGGGCTGGACTGTTGGGACAGGGGAAAAGAGGCTCTATCACACATCAAATTTTAGATTTTAGGTGATGTGTCTCTTTAAATCTTGTATATAACACCGGTGTCTCCCATCGCAAAGTATCGATAACGGTGATGCTATCATTAAAAAATAATCCACGTATTTTAATGCTGTATTGGTGGTTCCCGTTTCGAGACATTAAACAATGGTTAACAACCGCTGTAACGAGTCGCTGCTGGATCCCCAGCTACGTCGGTACCGTAGGCAAGGAGAAAACGACCCCGCTTCTAAACGCACGGCACAAGGGCCCAGCACGCGTCGATTCCG
>JARFNZ010015008.1:0-14634 GCA_031763405.1 Balanus nubilus
CCCGCCCCCCCCCCCCCCGTCCCCGTCCCCTTCACCGGCTCACTGTCACACACCGCTCCCGGTCGGTCAGCTGTTCACCGCCCGATAACGGCCTCATGGCCCGCTCGTGGTGCTCGCCAACATTAGGCGCCGCCAACTGGTGGTGGTTCTGCGGGAGGCCGGGTAGAGTGGTCGGTCGGCCGGCCGGCGGGCTGGCGCCGTGCCAACCGCCGACCCACGTGAGACCCGGTCGTGACACATTTGTGGTGTGCGCCGAGCCGGAACGTTTTCCCTGGCCACCCCTCCCCTCCCCAGCCCGGCACCGCATCAGCGGCTATCACGGCCGTCCCTCCCTCTCCCCCTCCCTCCCCTCCCCACTTTACTCCACCTGTGCCGCGCATTCCTCGGCCGTATCTCGAGGAGCGGGAATCGGAATCCCGCACTCGACACTGGAGTGGCGTTTGACAAATGCCGGTTTTCGAAAGGTCAAGGTCATTGCTGGCGTCACTTGCGTGCTCGAGTGTTTCTTTGTTTTGGATGGCGGGTATCATTCAAACAATCATTCAAACATGTAACATTTGGTCTGGAAACGTGAGCACAGTCATAAGGTAGAGGTCAGGTAAACATGCGCCGTGGGGGGAGGGGGGGGGGGAGTCTGAGAATTACGCGCCAGAGGGCGGATTCCTCCCCCCACGATCTCAGCTCCTACGAACGCTGGGAAAAATAAATTTGCGGATTAGGTGCGGGCAGTAGGGTGCATGCATTTGTATGCTGTTGTATTCATTTTTTTTTACCCTGGGCCAATATCGTCAAGGTCAAATGAGGTCAAATTTGCCAGATTAGGACTTTGCTCCGGAAACTTTGCGTTATCTCAAAAGTTATGATAGCTAGAAGGAATCGGAAAACGATAGTAGAAAGCTTTGAAACGCTCTTCCGCTAGGGTGCATCAGATTGATTTTACATCAGGTCAATACTTTAGGCTCCAGAGGTTATCAAAAAGCTGTTATTCAGCAAAACTTAGATCGTTTGTTTACCTAGGGAAGATCAGACAAATATTTTGACAAGTATGCGTTATATTTTTTTTATCGAAGTTTTCAAGATTAGTTAAGATGGTAAACAAAACAAATATTTCGACACTCATTGCGACGCCTTCTTCAGTGATGCGCCTTCTTCTTCAAGACCATCTTAACTAATGTAGTCTTGGAAACTTCGAAAAAATATAACGCATACTATTTAAAAACGTGAGTAAAAATATCCTTTGAAGTATGACCCTCAAGTCTTACTTCACCCTCAAGATTTTGACATCGCAGGGGTGTAGTTTCGCGTTCAGTTGGGTGGGCTTGCCCCCCCTCCCCCCCCCCCCCCCAACTTCGGCTTGAGCCCCCCAACTTTGGCGAGTAAGTGGATCAAATCCGGGGAGAAATTCGTAACCTTCAGGATTTTGATGGTACTTTGAGCGATTTTCCCCCACCTCAGCCCCCTCACCTTGTTTGGAGAAGTATGAACCCCTGCACCAGAGTATGAAACGGACCGGACCGATCCAATTGATTTTTTAATCTGGTCCAATCAGGATGGACTGGACTGGATTGGATTGCAACATTTGGAAAACACCGGATTCCGGATTGGACTGGATGATTATTTTTTGTTTCCATGCATTTTCTATGAACCCCCACCCAATAACCCTAAAATATATTTTGTTGGGACATTTCTAGCAGGCCAACCTGCTCTACTGGAAGCAGGTTATTGGGCAGTATGGAGGAAAACAACAACATGAAATCTAGTTAGGTATGGCCAGGGGCGGAACTTAAAAAAAAAATAATTGGGGTTGCTGGTGAAGGTTGTTAAGAGCCCCATTTGTACCACATTGCGTCATAGGCGTCATGTTAAATTCCCAAATTATTGGGGTTGTAGTTACAAGCCCAATTTACATTAAAGTTCCACCCATGGGTATGGCTATTACGAGTAAACTGCTGGAGATGGGCGGTCAGCTCAAAGAATTAGATAAGTCGAGCAGTAACGATGAGTGATAAATGACAAGCCAAATGTCCCAGCTGACCCGCCTGGGTTAGGTTGTCCACACTTACGACAGAGACACTCGATGAGCTGTAGCCTCTGATTGGAGCTGGACAGTCGCAGCTGGTGTACGCTGACCGCAGCCTCTCAGCCATCTGCCGTCACCAGCCCGGGGACAGTCGCGCGCCCATCAGCGATCTGCACCAGCCAGCCAGCAGCGGCGGTACAGGCGCACATCTCCCTGCCGCCGCGCAATATACGGTCTGCCCGTTCAGCTCAGAGGTGTTCGGCTCAGGATATGCCAGGTGCAATATAGCAAAGCTCCACCAAATCGGACTGCGCGAACGCATGAACATCTGACGGGGTTTGCTGGGGTACAAGAAGTCAGCTATGAAATAAGCCAACCAATTTGGGCGCCATGACTTCCCATTCAGATCCCAGATGGGGGCCGGACGGGGTCACTGCTGAGGTCCTTGACATTATAATTCCTCTTCAGAACATTACGATGCACAAAGAACCGGTAATTTACTAGCAAAATAGCAAATATTCTGATATAATGATTTTACAGGGATATAAATTGCTTTAGGAACTTCAGATAATTTTACATTCAAGCTGTAAAAAAAGCTATGAAAGCCACAAGGACCTGTTATCACGATGACGTAATTTGGCCGGACCATGCAAACACGTTACAGGTATTAGGATGACAACGGCCTGATAGCACCTTTGTTATCTTTCTTGGCGCCCTTGGGACATTTGTAACTTCCATTTTCTCTATCACGGTAAATAACAGCCCGTATGTTTGGTATCGTCCGTAAAAGTATCAAAAGCGCCAGTTATCCTCCATCCAAAAGAGAAGCTGTAGAGATGGGCCAAGGCCGAATGGGCGATATCGTAAAATCGAACAAGTACTTGCTTTCTATTTTTTCCAAACCTTCAAGCTTCTTATTAGGTAAATGTTTTTCTCATTATTATATGTATATTTCATTTGTGTTATATCATACATGGCGATGATGAAATTCGTTTTTTTATAAAAAGGTTATTATCTCCCTTTACAGTCAGGTGTCACAATGTTGGTGGTCAGTTTTAAAACATCCTGACAGGTTTGCCGGGTCAGTTTAATTTCATGTGTCTGACATTTGGCACTGAGGATGTTGAATCAAGGTACGTTGGCTCAGCTCCCCACAGACTTATACGGATACCTCACATCATTGTATAACCGTTCGAAACTCTACGTCTTCGCCCTGTATCTTCCGCGATCTCCAGACCGGTCTCGAAGCGGCTTTCTCCTCGACTGTGTGTTCCATATGGGCCACCGCGCGGCGGGTGGCGCCGCTCACGATCTGCGCGTCATGATGTGCGACTGGCCGCTCTGGGGTTCATCTGCTACGGGTTCTTCCGGAATGACGTGGTGTGACGTCACCAGGGCACTGGTGGATCCAGGGAGGCGGTTTGGGGGCCAAATCCCCAAAAGTTGTCCCGATTTCTGCAAATTAATGGGATTTTGCTTCCTTATGCATTAGTACCTAGTTGATATAAAGCAAACGTTCCTTAATCAACTTTTTTCTTTTATATCGTGATATGTGACAATTTTGTGCTGATTTTTTTTTTTTGGGGGGGGGGACATGGCCCCGTGCCCTCCCCCCCCCCTCTGGATCCGCTAGAGCACCAGGGCCGCTCATCGTCGCGTCACTGCCGGCCATATTTCCTCACTTTGTCGCCGCCATGTTTCCTGGGACTGCCTGCTGTCGGCCAGGCCCCGACGAACCCGTCACAGGAGCAGCTGTATGCGGCGGCTGCGACGCGCCCCCGCACGACACTGGTGGGCCTGCGAGGGGCGTCGGTCTGGGGCCACTGTTGGCCCGCGAGGGGCCACTGTTGGCCCGCGAGGGGCGGCGGTCTGGGGCCACTGTTGACCTACGAGGGGCGGCGGTCTGGGGGCCACTGTTGACCTACGAGGGGCGGCGGACTGGGGGCCACTGTTGACCTGCGATGGGCGGCGGTTTGGGGCCACTGTTGGCCTGCGAGGGGCGGCGGTCTGGGGCCACTGTTGACCTGCGAGGGGCGGCGGTCTGGGGCCGCTGCGGGACGTGGAGGGCGGCTATTAGCCGGTGCTACTACGTCCGTGGTCACGGTGTTGCGGTAATACACGCCCAGCGGGCCAACCGGCCGCTGCCCCGTCCCGTGGAATTTCGATTTTCGGCTGCAACGCGATGCACGGACTGCACCGCCTCGGTGAGGTTCCGAGGGAAGGGAGCCGGCGGTGGAGCCTAGGTTCTGAACCGGTCGGGTCCGGAGCTGTCCTGACTCCTGTCTTACTCCTGTCCTGTCCTGGTGTCCTGGTGTCCTGGTGTCCTGGTGTCCTGGTGTCCTGGTCTTATCCTGGTGTCCTGGTCTTGCCCTGGTGTCCTGGTCTCGTCCTGGTCCTGATCCTGTCCTGATCCTGATCCTGTCCTGATCCTGTCCTGTCCTGGTCCTGGTCCTGGTCCTGGTCCTGGTCCTGATCCTGGTCCTGGTCCTGGTCCTGGTCCTGGTCCTGTCCTGTCCTGATGTCCTGGTACTCCGAGCTGGTCCGGTCCTGTGCGGCCCTGCTTGGTGCCGGTCTGGTCTGGTGCTGGTCATATTATATCCGGTCCTGGTGCCGGCTGGTCCCGCCCGGACAGGTCCGGGTCCAGTGCTGGCTGGTCTCTGTCTGGCCCTATTCTATCCGGTCCTGGTGCCTGCTTGTCCCGCCCGGTACGGCCTGGGTGCACCTGCCCGACTGTATCCTGCCCGTATCTCGGGGCTCGTCGGCCGAGGCCGGGAGTCGGTCGCCGGCTGCCTCTGCTCGGCGCTCGGCGCTCACTGCTCAGGGCCGCCGGCATTAGTGGCCAGTGAACCCGGCCGGCCTCCCCTGCCGCTGGTGCGCACCTGGTGTGGTGCTGGTGCTGCTGCTGCTGACTTGTTGACTTGTTAAGGTGCACAGGGGCTGACCCTGTACCGGTCGGACCCATGCATGGGTCCCCCCGGGCCCCCTACCCCCCCCCCCCCCTCCCCATGGCCATGGGGGGCACTTTGTTTGGTAGCCGTGACGTGACAGTGACAGCGAGTTTCGGCTTTGTAATGTTAACGCAATAAAAGCAGTGTGGTAGTTACATCCCTTTAAACGCTAGTCCCGCCCCGCGGCGACTGTGGTGCCGCACCTTACACGTCACGATCGAGATGTTGACGACGCGGAGATGAGGCCTCATCACAGGGTTTTCCCTGTAATGGGGCCTTGCTCTCTACATAGTTATTGTGACACGGTCCGCCCGGCACGCGCGGGATGAGACCATCGGCTGCAGCGTCGCCGACAGCTCGGTCAGCGTGACGGCGCGCCGCTGCACACGCGCGGCGGCCGCGGCGACAGGGTCTCCCCAGCGAGGGACGCTCCAGGGAGTTCGCCACGTCGGGACCCACAGAGGCGAAAAACTGGCTCAGTTTGTCGGCCCAGCGTGGGTCGCAATCAGCTGGGTTGATTGATTTCGGCGCGTGTTTCTTGGAGGGAACCACGAACTTCTGTATATCTCTTGTGTTCCTTCTGGAAATCAGACGATTATAGCTAGCAGTGAGCCGTGTGTGCGAGGTACAGGACCAATCTCACCTCTCAGTCCCAACACGCCGTAGCAGCTGGTCATCGGCTGCATGGGAAAATGATTAGGTATATACCCTGATGACGCCCGGTTTGTTGGCGCTGACCTGCGCCGGAACATTTCGAAGCTCAAAATGCGAACAGATAAACAAAAATCTAGCCATAGCAAGTAACTGGTTCACCCAAAACAGTCTCAAAATCAGCCCTCTTAAAACAGAAATAGTTCTCATTAAATCGCGGTGGCTCATCACCGATCCGCATAATGCATTTCTCAGTCACATGGCAACAGCATTCAAACCATCATACAGCGTCAAGATTCTGGGCGGGACCGTCGATTCGCATCTCTCGTGGGATCCACACATGTCGAGCATTGTTCGCCGCTGTTACGGCATTCTCATCGCGCTAGCCGGAATGAGATGCCGTCTCCCCATGAAAACCTAACGGCTGCTAATCGAAGCACTTCTGTTCCCCCCATGTATGTTACTGTTTGCCCGTGTGGGGAAGTTGCAACGCGTCACGGGGACACCGAGTGCAGAAAGCCCTGCTCTTTGGCGCCGGTATCGCCAGTCATGTCGGATGCTGCGACCGGATGACGCCTGTACTGTGAGGGATGGGTTGGCTGAGAGTGGAAGACATGATATGCGAACGCGATGTCATGGTAATGGGAGACATCCTCGCAGCCTCTCGTGCGCCGGAGATACTTCGCGAGCGTTTAGTACACCGCTCTGATGTATCGAATGGGATAACTCGGGCTAGTAGCGACGAGCTTCTGCAGCTGCCGCGTATCCGTACGGAGTTTAGCCGTAGCTCTTTCCTGTGTCAGGCTGCCAACACCTAGAACGGACTGCCCTCTGATGCGCGCGCGTAAGGCGCGCCGACAGCATCAGCGCTTTTAAAACCTGTCATCTGTCATCTGTCATCTGACTTCTCATCTGTCAAACAAGTGAATGCTTACTTGCATTTTCGATGCAGGTCGCACACTTAATGTTAAGTTTTAACCTTTTATGTATTTACCGTGTTCTGTTAATTACGTGTCCAGTTTTACCTCTGTTCATGTTAGCATGTTCATCGACGTGGATGCTGGAAAACCCACTTTGTGGAAGCTCCTAAATGCATACATATAACTTGCTTCACTATATCTTCAGGTTTCCTCCTCCGCGATGACTGTCTGAAATGTGGGCGCAAATAACCCTAGCAGTTGACGCGCCCGTAAAACCCAATTCACCACCACCACTGTCTGAAATGCCGGCAGTCGTGATGTATTGAGTTGACTTGCGCGTTGCAATTTTATCCGCACATGATGCATCGATGCACCGATGATACAATACGGCGGGTCCGTTCTGCTGACGCATGGCCCACTGCACCGGTCGGTCCGACCGGCCGTCATGACTGGACTGGGTGATGTGCGACGCGTGAGTCAGTCGGCCACCGAGGCTGCTGTGCTGGCTCCAGCGCTGGCCTCGCCGTGCCGTGCTGATATGGAGTCGCCGGCTGGCCCGGGCCGGTCTATATAGGGAGCGCACGGCGACGGCTGGAATGCCGATTGGTCGGCGGCGACGTGGCGGCCGCCGAGCTGTCGTGACTGCATCGGACGGCGGCGAGCCGCGCCTGCCCGCCTGCCCCGGCCGCGGCACTGCCGAGATTGCACGGAACACGATCAAGGTCGCCTCTCTGTGGTTTACGTCGGCCGGTTTCGGGCAAGTCTGACGTACCAAATCAGTGGCGGATCCAGGATTTGTTTTTTGTTTGGGTCGCCACCCCGCATTAATTAGCTAGCAGCGTCAGAATGGGCGTTCTTTAGACACTTGGGTATGAGCCTTTGGAGGCCCCTTGGCCTCGAAGGGCACATTGGCCCCTTCCTCCAGTTTCATCACTGGCCGAAGCTCGTCGAAGGTCAGGTGGAGCAAGGTATGGAGAGTGTATTCCTTGTTGAGCGGGTTGCGCGGACCGGTGGGACCGGATGTTGATTCGTTTTTGCATTCGCCAGTGGGGATCTGAGGGCGTGTCGTCATACATAGGCGTAGGAACGTCACGAAAAGTGTGGGGGAGGGGGGGGGGGTGGGTGGGGCAGTGAACCTTTGATCTCACCTTGTGGGAACACTAACCCCCCTATGATAATTTTATTTGCAGATTTAAGGCTCCTCTCGCCTTGGTGAATCGTTTACCGCCTTACATGTTGTCTTTGAAGACGAATTGAAGATTTTGCGAAAGTTGTGGCTGAACAGTGGGGGGGGGGGGGGGGGGACATGGCCCCCCTGGCCCCCGCTGTTCCAACGCCGGTGTGGTCATATATCGACTAGCGATGACTGGGATGATGCCTGGACGATGATGTCACGGGGTGGGGCGCTCGGTGCTGATGTGAACTGGTACCGGCAGATCGGACAAGACCGCTGGCAAGGCGGAAGCAAAGCACGGGAGGAACATGTCACGGTTCGCCTGGTGGCCAGTGATCTGTTTTGATTTATGGATAAAGAGAGGATAGCTCGGCTGATTGCCAGATTGTCGTGCTCGTCTTCCTGGCCCTCGACGAACGTGTCGGGTCGGCCTCCTGGGGCCGACATTGGCGACGTTGCTGGTCGGGTGACGGAGGTACTGTAGACTAGGGGCCGGCCTCCAGCTCCTGGAACGCTCGATAGATGGGCTGAGGTGAAGATGTTCGCTCAGCGAGAGGTGCCTAAGGTTTTTCCTCTAGGTTAGCTTAACTGGCACCTGTGCTGTGGACATGGGTTCTGGAGTGGCAGGTGCGGTTCGAGACGGGATGGTTCCCTTTTCTTCGGTAATCGGTTCAGAGTCTCCGATATGGCTGTCTTCTCCCGCTGATGCTCCTATGTGACATGTCTCCCCACTTCCTTCTCCATGAACATTTTTTTCCTACGCCGCCACCCATTAATATGAGTGATAATTGCAGTTCGGGGCGTTGTTTGCATTGAACTTTCAAGCATCATTTTCACGTCAGTGGGTTAATTACCCATAACCTCGTTTTCATGTAGCTTTTTGGCTGGTCCGAATAGTTTTCTTTCATCGTTCATTCAAGGCTTCTCGGTAAACCCCAAACTTGTTATGGCAATTCGACCTGGTTTTCCTCTTATATCCCCAACTACACTTGGATCTGTTTGCACAACTGTCAGACGGTTAAAGACGCCCTTTCAGGCTTCCCGGCAATACCTAAATCTGCTTCATGACGATAAATTCCGTGCGCCTGAAACCCCCATCCATTATCATCATGTCAGCCATGCTGGTGTTGTTCAAGGCTCCACCAGGCCCGCTGCAGTGAGACAAGGGCTTGCGGCCTTGAGACTCACTTGGTTCATTGCACTGGTGATCTAGCGGTTTGTTCGCTCAAAAGGAATCCGCCTGTGGAACAGGATTTCGCTCCTCCCCCCCCCCGCCCCACCACCATCCCACCCCCCGATACTGTTGTTTCATTCCAGTTATTTGATGGTCAACGACTGTTTTAAGGTGAACTGGATAGTGGGTGATCTACCGGGCAGGTGCATGAGCTTAATTAACTGCACTTCCTTCATACAATACCAGGAAGGCGCTCAGAGCTCTCTCGACGTCGGGTCAGCCCTGCTCCATGTTCTCGGAATACTTGCCAGGATAGAGCATCTCGCTCGCTCTCGCTCCTGCGCCTGAGCACAGGTGCTTGTGAAAGACGCCTTCCATCTAGGAAGTTTGCCACTTCGGCCGGAGGTCCGAGACCCGGGCCTCGCGAGGCTCTTATGAACCTTTTAACCGTGTTCAGTGCGTGGGAATGTGCAGGTGTTGACATTTTCACGCTTCTGTTTGCGTTTCCTTAGTGATGATGCAGATGTAGGTGATATGTCCCTTTTTGCCAAATACTGTTTTTGATATCTCGTATTTTGTCTCGCCATTCTGAGTGAAAACGGCACATCTGCTGGCACGGAACGGGATGAGCAAGTGAGCAGGCCAACGTATCAAATTTACATATGTTAAATGTCACCCCCGTGTAATGCAATGCAATCGACGCTAATCATGCGATAATGAATAACGCGATACACATTCGTTTCTGCCCACCTGCATTTGACATGTGCGATGTGCCGGGAGTCACAGCTGGCGGCTGTCTCGGTGTGACTGACGTGTGTGATGTGCCGTGTGTTCCCGGTGTGACTGACGTGTGTAATGTGCCGTGTGTTCCCGGTGTGACTGACGTGTGTGTGATGTGCCGTGTGTTCCCGGTGTGACTGACGTGTGTGTGATGTGCCGTGTGTTCCCGGTGTGACTGACGTAAGCGATGTGCCGTGTGTTCCCAGTGTGACTGACGTGTGTGATGTGCCGTGTGTTCTCGGTGTGACTGACGTGTGCGATGTGCCGTGTGTTCTCGGTGTGACTGACGTGTGTGATGTGCCGTGTGTTCTCGGTGTGACTGACGTGTGTGTGATGTGCCGTGTGTTCCAGCCGGCGGCTGTCCCGGAGCGGCCTGGCGTACCGGCGCCGCCGCGGCTCCACCGCCATGACCCGCTGTCGGCCGCCGCCGCCGCTGCCGCCGCCGACCAGTACGCCCTCGAGCAGCGCCGGTGCAAACAACAGCTGGTCAGTCACCCGCCGTCCGGGACGGGGACGCATATTTCCCAACAGTATGACACAAGTGGTCAACCTTCATGTCTACCCATAATGCTCGCGTCCGCCACCCAATCAGAGACGAGAGACGCCGCCTGTGACGTCATAGCTGGTTCAGCGGCCTGACCAATAGAAGCCGTCGGAGTGGTGCTGTCGTCGTGAGTGGGTGAGTGAGTGAGTGAGTGAGTCAGTGAGTCGTCGGTTACGATTGGGCACTGTTAGTTCATAGTTGAAACATGCTCGGTGGAAGCAAGGTCAGTCGAAAAAAATGAGAGTGGTATCCATTCTGCTTGGGAATGAATTGGTGCAGTGTTCAATGTTTATTTTGAGACATTCGCGATCCGTGGAAGAAAAACACGGGTATGGTAAATTCAAAAAGCGAAGCTTCTGGGGATCGAACCCAAGTCGGACGAACGACAAACAGTGGCGCGACGCATTGCACCACAGCAACGCTCCGTAACCTGCGGATTAATTACCGTAAAATTTCTGCACATGCAAAAAAGAACATGAAATCAATGTAAAAATGATTTCGTTGCCGGAAGACTTGATGATGACGTCAAATTGTCCGCTTCGAAAGAGATTTGGAGTAAACCTTCCTTTCTAGAAGACGGGCTAGTACAAAAAACCCAAAAATATAAGACAGGCTAGTACCCAAAAAAAATATAGCGAGTAGAAAGTAAAGCGATGTGGGCAGTAGGCAATATAGCTAACAAGAAGTGCAAAATTTCATTTTTTTCATAACATTGTTAATAATTTAATATTTGTAAGTTCCTAGAGGCGGAAAGAAAACGGTTCTTATTGCAATTCAGTGCATTCAGTTAAAAATACGGTAATAGTTTACGTTTTTGGAACTGCTATGCCTTAATCATTATATCTTGGAACGCATTTAATTTTACGGCCATTGACAAATGTCTTCCTTTGATTTCATGTTCTTTTTTGCATGTGCAGTTATTTTACGGCAATTAATCCGCAGGTCGCGAAGCGATGCTGTAGTGTAGTGCGTAGTGTCACTGTCAGACTCGTCTCGTCAGACCACTCGTCAGACGTGGGTGCGATTCCCAGATACGTCGTTTTTTTATTTACTATACATATGCTCGTGATTTGCTTCGACGAATGTCTAAAAATGAACGCTGAATCAATCCATTTCCAAACAGAATGGATACTACTTGCATTGTTTTGCCTGACCTTGCTTCTACCGAGCGTGTTCCAGCTCTGAACTAACACATCCCAATCGTAACTGTTACAGCATCACTCCGACGGCTTCTATTGGCCAGGCCGCTGCGACAGCTTTGACGTCACAGACGGTGTTTTTCGTCTCTGATTGGCTGGCGGCTGCGAGCATTATGGGTAGACATGAAGGCTGACCACTCGTGTGATACTGTTGGGAAATATGCGGACGGTACGGATGCGGGGAGTGGGTAGACGGCACGATTGGCGCTAACCATCACTCACTGAACGTTTTTTTTAAGGTTTTCTGGTGGGAAAATTCAAGTAAAACACGTTCCGGGGCATTTGGCAAAATGGCTAAATGGTTATTAAGCAAGTTGCAAATATGACTTTGGAGAAACAAAAATGTCTGGTGCGTCAGTGCTGTATTTTGTGCCCAGTCCAGTAATGAAAAAGGAAATAATGTTGCATTTCCCTCGTTCCACCTATGAAACTACTCGACCATCATTCAGGAACAAAAGAAGTCCGCTAAACCATCTGCTGATCAAAGCACAGCTTTGGGATGTGAATTTTCATCGTGGTAATCTAGTGCTTAGCAGTGTGCATCAAACACTCGTATAGCCCTTTCTACAAGCGGCTGCATGTCCAAAAGCTTACAAATTGTGACATCCCAGCATATATTTCATAGCCATGAGCGGATGAAAAGCCCAACAACCCCACCCATAAATCCAACAAAAAACACTACACAATGGGTTTGGATAAAAACACGTATTTTTCCAATCCTTCGAGACGGCACACTGAGATTGCTTAACTGTTCGGGTTACTCCCGGTTTCAGCTCGACTGCTCCGTTGGGGTCGTCTATGGGTGTCGGGTTACTCCGGGTTTCAGCTGGACTGCTCCGTTGGGGTCGTCTATGGGTGTCAGGTTACTCCGGGTTTCAGCTGGACCGCTCCGTTGAGGTCGTCTATGGGTGTCGGGTTACTCCGGGTTTCAGCTGGACCGCTCCGTTGAGGTCGTCTATGGGTGTCATATAACGGCGTCGTTGCGTCGCCCCTAAACCGCAACTCCCTCCCATGGGCGCAAAATGACCTAGATGTCGATGCGCCCATAAACACCAATAAACAAGCAACTCCCTCCCACCGTCGGGGACAGAACTCGAGAGGGGAGCAACTCGATGTTTGTTTAGTTATCTTTCAGCGAAGTGGCGCGCTTGTGTTTTGTTTAACCCAGCACCACGTGACACGTTTGTGTTACAGCGTGCTTGACTGTATCTGTGTCTGTGGTTTGGCCCGAACGGTTGAGTGCTGCAGTGCTGACAGCAGCTGACAGCAGCTGCTGTCCGGCCGGTGGTGCGGCGTGGCTGTCGGGCCGCTGCGGTGGGTAATCGGCACTGGCAGTCGCCGGCCTCTCCTCAACACCACGTGCTGTGCTGTCGTGATTGGCTGCTGCCGCTGCCGCCGAGTCGCCACTGTGCTGACACATATCGGAGAGGCGCCAGGCGGTTACAGGGTGTTACGCCATGTGCTCCAGAGCTAAGTTGCTTACATGCCCGGATCACTCTGGTCTCTGGTGCGGAAGCCAGAAGCGTGGTTGGTTTTGCTATGTTTGGCCGTTCTTTGCATTCTGGGCAAATAAGGCGATTGTGGTCTTCCGAAATGACATTGTGTTTGTCTTCCGTTGCACAGCAGCAGCAACAGCAACAGCAGGCACAACAGAAGCAGCAGCAGCAGCAGCAGCAACAGCAACGTCAGCAGCAGCAACAGCAGCAACAGCAACGCCAACAGCAGCAACAGCAGCAGCGTCAACAGCAGTTCAAACAACAACAGCAGCACGAACGCCTGCAGCAGCAGCATCACGAGCGCCATCAGCAGCAGCAGCAGCATGAGCGTCTGCAGCAGCAGCAGCAACAGCAGCAGCTTGAGCGTCTGCAGCAGGAGCGGCTGCACCAGCAGCAGCAGGCTGCGGCGGCAGCGGCGGCGGCGGCGGAACAGCAGCGGCGGGGGCGGCGGCCGACGCTGCTGCCCAGTGGCCACGGACACGGTCACGGTGCCGAGCTGGCCGGCCTGCCGCCCCACCTGGCAGACGACCGTGCCGTGCTCCACCCAGCCTACCGCAGGTCAGTCCCGCCATGGAGACGACCCGCCCGGATCCGACGGCCGTGGGCGCTCCAGCCACCGACCGATGGCTCCACCAACTGTACCGAGCAACGTCAAACAGCTGGTTTTAGTCTGGGTATTTGTATTGTAACGACAGTTTGTTTCTATTTGCAGTTTTGATCAGTCGAGTTTTTCTTTTTAATTACTCGTCGGCTCCAGAGAGGGTACATTATCAGCTGATTGTGACATTTGAATATTGCTTCATTGACAACATTTCGCCTTGAGTAGCAATATCACGCCTTCATTTTTGCCTGATAGTCACAGCGGCGACCAGAGTTTCTACATGACACATGTGCATTTCCTTCGTTGCTCACCCTGTGTGGGTCCTGTGTTTCTCACAGGTCGTACGGCGAGCGTGAGATGGGCAGCGGCAGTAGCAGTAGCGGCAGCGGCGGCGGGGGCGGCGTGTCGGTGTCGACGCGGCCGCCTGAGTCGCGGTCATCGGAGCCGCGGCCGCCATCGGTGCCCAGCGGCCGGCCTGGTGGTGACCCCCGTCTGCCCCTACACATCGTCACCGGTGCCGAGGCATCGCAGCGGGTCAGTAGGGAGCGGAGGCGGGCTGAGGTACGGCCGGCCGCTGTGGAGCTGAAGGAGGCAGGGCTGAGGTGTTCATTGCTAGGATCATGGCCATGTCGACGATTCCTGATATATCTGATGGTTTATATGTTCAGGGCCTGAAAACCAAGCCCCTCCTAGGTCCGTCTGTGGTATGTCAGGCATCCGTTCCTGATGTTGAATTTTCATGATCTGTTAGCTTCTTTACCTGATCTGTCCCTACTCCGTCCTTGATTTGTCTCGACTCCCATTACTGATCTGTCTCGACTCCGTTACTGATCTGTCTACTCCGTTACTGATCTGTCTCTACTCCTTCCCTAATCTGTCTCTTCTCCGTTACTGATCTGTCTCTACTCCTTCCCTAATCTGTCTCTTCTCCGTTACTGATCTGTCTCTACTTGCGCTACTGATCTGTCTCTACTCCTTCCCTAATCTGTCTCTTTTCCGTTACTGATCTGTCTCTACTTGCGCTACTGATCTGTCTCTACTCCTTCCCTAATCTGTCTCTACTCCTTCCCTAATCTGTCTCTTCTCCGTTACTGATCTGTCTCTACTCCTTCCCTAATCTGTCTCTT
>JARFNZ010015119.1:0-14631 GCA_031763405.1 Balanus nubilus
GCAGACTGTGGAGCAATGAAGCTGCAGTAGTGGCTCACAGTCAAGCAACCATCCATCCGGAGCTTTGGTACACATTGCTGTCACTGTCAACAGTAATGTGCAATAGATTGTTGTTGGCTCCCCATTGAAGCTACACTCTGTGTTCCCAGGCTCCCCTTTGAAGCTGCACTCTGTGTTCCCAGGCTCCCCATTGAAGCTACACTCTGTGTTCCCAGGCTCCCCACTGAAGCTACACTCTGTGTTCCCAGGGCTCTGTATCGTCGCTGGCCACTGATGTCTCTGAGCTGAACAATGAGGAGCTGGCGGAACATTTGAGGTCTCACGGTGTCAACGTCGGACCCATTGTTGGTTAGTATGTGACACCTTCATGCTGTTGTTGCACAGTGCTGTTTGTTGGTAATTTTGATTTAACAGTGTCGGGAAATGTTGTTTAGATCCAGCTTCATTTTTGGTCACACCGGACTGGAATTTTGCCAGTCCCTCTCGACTTAACTGTCATGTCAAGTTGATTTCTTGCTAAGGATCTTTCCCTGGTCCGACCTGTGTTGCCCTACTATTGCCAAACCTATGTCACGTTAGGCCATGCCACTGCCTGCCCTGTCTTGACCAGACCTAAGCCTGACCTAAGCCTAAAAAACAACAAAGTCTGACCTCATCTGAACTCACCTGACCCCACCTGACCTCACCCGCCCTCACTCGCCCTCACCCGCCCCCACCTGACCTCACCCGCCCTCACCCGCCCCCACCCGCCCCCACCTGACATTACCTGACCTCACATGAACCTATGGTTACCCGCGGCAGGCTCCACGCGGCGGGTCTATGAGAAAAAGCTTTCCAAGCTGCTGGGCGAGGCTGTCGGCGGCAGCGGCGCCGCTCAGCGCACCTCCACCTCGCGCTACAGCACGCGCACCGTCACCACAGTGGTGAACGGTGGCGGACTCGCAGCAGCCGAGGATGAGTACTCCGACAGCGATCCGGAGCCAGAGCCAGAGCCAGAGCCGGAGCCAGAGCCAGAGACAGAGCTCAGGAAGAGACGCGCCGCTGACACCGCTACTGGTGAGTAGCCTGCCGGGGGGGGGGGGGGGGTGGGGCGGGGGGAGGTAAGAGAGGAAAGACAAGGGAATGAGTTGGAGTTGAGGTTCAGTGGATGTTTAAACTTGTTCAGCCAGTCATGTGCCATCTGGGCTTCCCTTGGTGATAGATCGTTGAAAGGTGTCAGTGACATTGGTTGCGGTTGCAAGTTATATCGGGCCTGTCAACTTGTTTTCAGTTCAACGAGTGTATTTAATGTACGTCTGTGGAGTGTGGATTGTGAAACATAAGAGGTCAGTTGTTATCTACTGGCAATTTTACTTGTACTGTTATCGGTACTTCCCACCTTTAGATATGTTCAGGTTTATCGATTGTGATGTAACATAGACACGGACGTATACTATACTTGTGTTATCTCATTTTCCAGATGGATACAGTTACAGTTATAGATCATCGAGAGGTAACTTTTATCGGTTATAAGTGCTGCTTAGCTTATATTACTTATCTGCTTTTGCTATCTTTTTCACTTATGTCTATATTCGTTATGTGGTGAATATCTGGTCGATGTGGTGCTAATGGAGCTTTTGCTACAAATAGTTATACAGCGTTGAATTGATTTGTTTTCCAGATTGTCATGTGTCAATTATTCAATTTGTGCTAGGAGAATCTGCATGGTAGGTGGGTACTTTTTGCATCGGGCGGAAAACTGGCTCAATTATCTAGCAAGACAGTCAGCGACTTAATAACCTTGATATCATAGATACAGACAGCTTAGTGAAACTGTAGTTAATTAGTCTTGCCCGAAATGGACAGAAGACGTTTAGGATACCATCGAGGATCGGACAGCGGGGACGTGATACGGAATGGTAAATCAGCTGTCGGTAGCGACCATTTGTGATGAAAGGGACCGTCCAACCTTTATAATAGGTTTCAGTTGAGATAGCCAAGCTGTTGGATTTGCATTGAAACTTAGTGGGATAGCAGTAAAAACAACCGACAAGTCTAATCGAAAAGAAAATGGTCTTGGTTTTTATAACTGTATGAAGTAAACCCTATGTGTACCTGCATACAAGTTCAATGGTATTTCTAATACGGGTATATTCTAATGGTATATTCTGCAATGGTATATTATAAATACGCAAGTACTAGTATTTCAATTGCATCGGTATGCTACGGAACGCCATTTTTGCTCCACCTGACCTTGAGCAACAGTTCAAAGGTCGCGGGTCATGGGGGGTCACGGTTCAAGTTTGTGCATGGTATTTGTAAAATTGTGGAGCAGTGGCGTACCGAAAATTACGTCACAAACTGCTGATAAATACGCGAGTTGTTTCTGAAAACCCGAGGGGGTTGCAACCACCACCCCTGCACTCGCTAGGGTTAAGGTCCAATCTAGCATACAAAGTGCATTATTTGAAGCAAATATTTTATCCTCCTTTCTCTGTCAATTTCTGCTTGTCGCGCACTCCTGTGGCTTGTTCTATCACCTGTCGCATCACTTTGGCTTAATGACTATTCGGCACTCCGATTTCTATGCTTCAGCGCTAGTCCAGGTAGCAGCTTTCTTGTGCAGTGTGCACTGTTTCTGTGTGTGCGTACTGCATGTGGAAAAGGGACGGTCGGTGTTTGCCTGTGTAGTGTTTGCATGCTTTGTTGGATCCGTTGTCGGTTTAAAATGAACGGCTCGTCCTTGCCATCTCTATGTGCACATCTAAGTGCTGATGTGTGTCCAGGGATAGTAGTATGTATGACGCAGCTACTAGTTTGTCTGGTGTTTGTAGTGGTGGTGGTGGTGGCATTAGACTGTGGTTGGTAATGTGGACTCCTGGCACCTCTCGGATCAGCATCAACCACGATCGACTGCTAATTAGCACCAAAGGAGTGCTGATTTCTTAGGTATCTTGAATGTTCATTTTTGCAGACAGTGTGCACAGTTCACTACCGACGCTGAGGCGCCTCACAATTTAGCTCCAGAATGTTCGTATGTGTATGATCTATAGTATCACCAGTTCATTACATTCCAGTCGTTGATCGGACTTGGTGTACCGTTCTCGCCACGTGGCCATGTGACCCGCCCCATCTCCCCGTCACAGCGCCCCATCTCCCCGTCACAGCGCCCCATCTCCCCATCACAGCGCCCCATCTCCCTGTCACAGCGCCCCATCTCCCCGTCACAGCGCCCCATCTCCCCGTCACAGCGCCCCATCTCCCCGTCACAGCGCCCCATCTCCCCATCACAGCGTCTGCCGCCGCTGCCGTTGCTGCGCCGGCCTCCAGCGGCTCCGCCCAGCTGAAGCCGCGCTCGCCGGCCGTGCGGGCCGTCTTCCTGAGGGATGAGGCCGACCAGCCCAGCCCACGGCGCGGGGTGCACGACGTACGCGGCTCCTACCCCCGCGAACAGTACCTGCTTACCAAGACGACGGCCGCCGACAGCTACACCAGGTGGGTGGCACGACGGAACGGAGCCGGAGAGCACTTCAGAAGGGGGACCAAGGGAACATCCCGTCTTAACAGATTGTTGTGGATGCGCTAATGTGCGGTGTTGTTTCCTACAAATGTTCAATATGCATTTGGTTTGGATGAATTTTTCCAGATGAAACCTTAAAAAGAGATTT
This sequence comes from Balanus nubilus, assembly GCA_031763405.1. NCBI lineage: Eukaryota > Metazoa > Arthropoda > Thecostraca > Balanomorpha > Balanidae > Balanus > Balanus nubilus. The sequence goes on from JARFNZ010015119.1 coordinate 3,648, forward strand.
TCTAAAATCACTATATTTTGAAAAGCACATTTGCATATTTGATATGGATTGTGAAGAGTAGCACACATTTTATAAGTGGTACATGAAATAACATTGTTATCGCGTTTCCGGATTCGAAAGAGGATGAAACAACTCAAAACTTGTGTAGAATCAAATATTTCTTGAAACAGTGATTTTGTATCTAATGAAGTATCAATTTTAAATCATCCAGACATAGCACCACCCGCCTAACACTGCATTTTGCGAAAGGATTGCTTTCTGGGGCATATGGTAGTGCATGACTATATCCTTCAATATTTAGTTTGTTAAGGCCTGTAAGCAACTATAAGCACCACTTTTCAGGATCCACGGTACCTACATGTGTTCGATACTGGATGATTTGCAAACGGAACGAACGTACTGAAAGTGATTTCACAACAGGGGCTTTAAAACTGACATCTCCCCATTACAGAGGTAGCGTTTTTATCCAATCAGCATTGCGTATTCACGGCGAAAGGTATACAACTAATTTCCTCTATTGTGTTATATTTTGATGTTTTTTTTTAGCCAGCTGATGTCACCGTGTGGCTGACCGTTTTCATCACAGCATGAGATTGTGCAGCTTCTGAGTACCCGTCCGCTCTTCACACAGTGCTGCTCCATAGTGTGGGTCGTGACGTCATTAGGTAGCTCGGCCGACTGACAGCCCTGTGTTTACCTCTTCAGTGCCGACCTGGCCGACAGCCGGGCGGCGCCGCTGCCGCCCCTGAAGGCCGGCTCCGGCGGCTGGCTGCGCTCCATGGTCCGGCTCTGTGTGCTGATCCTGCTGGCCGCTGCTGCCTACTACGGCTACCAGGTCTGTAGTGGGAGGGGGAGGCCCGGCACCGGCACAGCCGACACACCCTCTGTCAATGGGGAGCGGGATAGAATGTCGGCCAGCATAGAATGTCTATAGAATGTCGTCTGGGTGTGAATGTTAATTTTATTACCTATAGACGCAAATTGATCTTGACAGTCGGCGCGTTCTAAAACCCCAATTAAATAATAAACAAATGATAGTTTTTTATCGAGCCACGTGCCGAATATTGAGCATGCTCAGCTGAGCAGATTGTCCTTTTTGGGAAGCAAAAAACTCGCGAGCATTCACCGTGACTGTATTTCCTGACCGCTTAGCCTCAAGTCTCGTCTCTCGTTTGACTCGTTTGACTCGTTTGACCATTCCGATCGAGACTGGTCTCGATTGGGGCTCTGGAGACTGCCGTCTAACGTCTCCGTGTTCCCACGGCAGCACTACAGCGAGGCGCCCAGTTTCGAGGAGCTGCAGAAGGCGGCCCGTGACGCCGTCCGTCGCGCCGCCGAGAAGGTGGACGGCCTGAGACGGGCCGCCGCCGGGGCCGCCGCTGGAGAACAGGCCACCAAGCAGACGTAGCCGGCCGACTGGTCACCGCCGCCCGCCTGCCGTGCCGCCGCCGGACTCGAAACAGTTCAAATCACACCGTCTTCTTTCCCCCTGGTCCAGACCCCCCCCCCCCCCCCCCCCCCCCGTCGGGCCACGCCGGGCCCTGACATGCCTGGCCGAACCCTCTGGTGTCTGACTGACTGGGTTCTGCACTCCGAGCCCTCTGGTGTCCGACTGACTGGGTTATAAACTCATCTGGCTGCCGTCCGGTGTCTACGGGGGTTCGGTGGGGTTCGACACGGACGAGCTGTCTCCTCCCATCCCCCATCACTCGCCATCGCGAGGGAGGGTCGCGCGCGGGCCCGTTTCGGAGCTGTTTTCTTGACCTGTATGAGTATGTGTGTACCATAAGAGATGATAAGGAATGGCTTTTGGAGCCGAAGCTACGTTGTTCATCTAGGTATTCCCCATTGCCAGGCAGCACGACTTGGTATGCACAACTGTGCTGCGCCATGCTCCCATTTTATAAACTTTTTGGGTACATTTCTTTTGGTGATATCATTTTACCGACCGATGGTCGTTAGATTCATATGCTGAGGAATTCGCATGCTAGCAAGTTCATTTCATTGCGTTAGCAGTGTATTATAATCGTAATATTTGGGATGTTTTGTTGGATAGGTGGCGTTTATTTCATTTAACCGTATACGGGAGCCAAGTTTGAACCATGAGATTGAATGTCACATGTTATGTTTCTTCCCCCACTTCGCTGTTATGAATCTTTTTTTCGGAATGAATAAACACTTTTAGATATACCTCGATTTATAAGATGTGCGGTGTTGAGTCACTGTCGACTCGAACTCGTCAGACAATTTGTCGTGTCTTCCCAGTAAACATGCAGCCGACGTCATCCCGACCTCGGCTGCATGTCGTCCCGCTGGTGGCGCGGTGTTGGCCCCACGGTGACTAGTCTCGGCATGTCGGCTCGCGGTCTTCACACTGTTCTCTCGATGTATAGCCGATGTTACCCCGACATCGGGCTGACTTCAGCCCACCGTCTGCCGCCATTGCCCCGACCTTTGCAGAAATCGCCCCCACATTGACTCGACGTCGGCCGAAATCGACCGGACATTTCGCCGACATTAACCCGACGTCTGCCGAAGTCGATTCGACATTGACCCGACGTCTGCCGATATGTTAATGCGACTGATGTGAAAGTATAGCCCCAACAGTCTGATATTTACTGGACCCTTCTGCACTTCCACATGCACTAAAAGAAAAACTTTTTTTCAAACCAATTGCGCATCTATATCAAACAAGAAGTACGTACGGAGAGCAAACGTCACTACATGAACGAGTATCTCTGAGCTCAGAAGCGTCGCCACACAATTTGAGTGCGGGGGCCAGGCAGGCATATGGGGAGCCGGCGAGGGGTCTCGGGGACCGGCATCATAGGGCTAATGTTCAAATCATTCAAAATCTAGGGGTGCTGTAGAGAGTATCGAGCGAACCTGGGGGTGCCCCCTCCCCGGTGGCGACGCCCTTGTTTGAGCTGCAAGAACTGTCTGTTACGTCACACCACGCCGTACAGCCATAGTTGCACCTCGTCTCCACATTTACATCTTCAGGACGTCAGAAAGATACATTATGAAACTGCTAGATCGGTAGACGGACAAAACAATTTGATGCTTGTATACATTATTATCATAATAGCTTTCCCGTCCTAACATCGCGTGACCGTACCCTGCTCCGGCCGGCTAAATCGGCTGCACCCGGACGGCTCGGCGCCGCGGACGCTGATCGGGTAACCCACACGGTCAGAGTCGGCCCACATCTACCGACATTTGCCGACATCGGGCCGACCCGAGATCCCGACGTCGGGGCGTTGTCGGCTAGCCCTCGGCTGAACCTCGGTATATGCGGACATACCCACCGTCCATTCAACGTCGGACCGACAGCTTGCCGACATTGTCCAACATTGCCGAGATAGTTACCGAAATGCTTCGATGTTGGGCCAATGTCGGTATGTTGATTGGGTCGAAATTCGTCTATTGAAGAGTGGCAGCGAACAAGCATAGAAGCTATCTGTTCCTAAGGAAGGCATCTAAAATGAAAACATGTCGCATAAAAAATGCATTGGAAAACACCAACTACCAACCGATTTCCAAGTCACTGTTTATGCTGTCTAGCTAACGATTTTTTGTGATATAGCTAATCCGTCTTTGTGTAATAATGACTGTGCTACTTTTGTATACTTCACTCATGAATGGGGCCGGAATTTTATATTCCTATTTTCGTTGTACTGCATGCTACTGCCTATTGTCAGTTTTGCAGTGTTTTAAAGCTTATTTTGTAAACAGTTTCATATCTGACGCGTAAGTTACGTTTTGTGTCATAGCGTTTTGAATGTGGTGGCGTATGCCAGTGTTGAAAGTGTTCTATGATCGTGGCCTAGGGCCCTTTGCCTTGGTAGTGCTCTTAATTTATATTGAATCCACCCCCTGATGCAGTGATGTGTTGTTTGGCATTCAATAATCGGTGACTTAAAAGCCATACCTTCCAACTTTTCCACTCACCTCAGCTTTTTACCCTCCTTCATGTCTAAAATATCTTTCATCACAAGTTTTAACATTTTCCAACTTAAAACACTCCCAACTTTTGAACACTTATTTTACAACTTAATTTCACTCATTTTAGTAGTTTTCTCCTTTTCAGAGGCAATGGTTAGCTGTTCTTAGCTGAAAACTGAATATTCCTCTAAATTCGGGCCCTAGCTTATCAGGCAATACAAAATGGCAAAAGTTTGGCACAGACAAAGCATGTGTGGTGCAGTAGGTGTCAGTTCTATTATCTGTGAATATTCTATGAATCTGCAGTTCCTGTTATGTCATTTGAGCAGTAGCATGCTCTGAGTGATATTTTTAGTCATTCAACTTTGAAACAGGGCTGGATGTGTCAAGAATAGCATCCAGATGTGGCAAAACCAGCAGAACTACAATCTAGTTGGGATTAAGAGAAAAAGTTGGGCTTGAGGGGAAGAAGTTGTGCTTTTTAGTGAGTTGCTATTGAACATTTTTAAGTTATAAATGATTATTAAAAAGATGGATAAAGTATTATACCTCATTTTTTATTTCATGATTTAGACATGCTGATATCTTATCAGTTGGCCAAAAACCTTCACCCTCAGTGAGTTTCTGATAAGGTATGTCTGGTTCCCCATGCCGCTTGGAACAATGTGACAGTTCCAAATAGGGTTACAGTATTAACCTAATCTTAAGCTGATATCATATAGGTAGGTTCCTGTCTTCTCACAGGCATCAAGGCTGAAATGATTAGATGAACAATGTGTTTTGGTCATGTTATAGCAATGATGAAGTCATTAGAATGGATTCTGTCATCCTTTAGCATTAGATGTTTGTGCTATGGCTTGCATGTGCACTCTGGGCTTACAGGAATATATTTTAGGTCAGGGTAAAAACAAATATTACAGATTGTCATTCTGGATTAGGCTCCAAACCTGAAGCCTCAATCAGAATAACTGAACCTTAAATATTTGTTTTACCTTTGCTCAAAATTTATCCTGTGTCTATGGTTCTGCCTTAGGAAAAAAACATGTATTCATGCTTTTCTCCATCCTCTCTGTCCCTCTTGAATGTTCAACATTTATGTGCAAAAAAAACTGTTTCTCACTTGCTTCTCCCAGTGACCAATTGTTGAGGTCTAATAACACCAATATTATATATCAATATGCCTTTAGAAGCATTGCCCATTTCATTACCTCAACCTTGATTCATAGTAGTGGACACTGGATAGGTACCTTCATTAGTCAAAGCATATCACAATTAGCATTTGGTCTTATGGATGCCAACACCCAGCAGTTTCAGTAACCTTGAACAGAAAAAAACTACCAGCACTTGGTCCCAAGAGGATATGGTGCTTAGTCCACTAACCAGAAACCTACAGATTGAAGGAGGGAAGACACTGCTTCTGGTAACCAGTCACTACAAAAAGAACCTATAAAGGCTACATTACATCATTTTGTTATCATGTTACAATGATAGGTCAATCAAGGAGAACTCATTCTCACCAAGATAGGGCTGCAAGACACTACCAGCTGGCATTGAAATATGTTGATGATAGTAATTTTGGCTTAGCATTAGGCAACCTTATTTTGGTTGTAAAACTCTGTCCAGAAAAAGCAGCTGAACTTCATCAACTGGTAGCTATTTGTCTTGGTAAGCTATTTTTAAGCCAAATGAATGGTTTTGGTTTCTATGTTCATGATGTCATTGTTTGTGGAAGTATTCATAATAAATGTGTGTATAAAGTGAAGTGTTGTTACTCCAAATGCATCCTAATTTTGAAGTTCATGCTATTAGTGATTTAGACCTTGCATCATTGTCATCCCAACCACAAACAGCATGATAATACAAGTTTGGCATTAGGATATGTTTGGAATTATGGTAGTTTACCCTTACTGCAGGTGCTTGTTGTAGCATGTATCTTGAATTGCTGTTGGGTATTGAAAATCAACTTGGCATGCTATGTATGGCTCCTAATTACATAACTAATACTTTGACTGGTTTTATTTTTATATCATATGAATAATGTACTTACTAGTTAAGTGGCTATTGTACATTTTTGTTTGCAAGGTCAAGACACATTGTTTATCATGAAACAAAAGAATACCTCAAAGATGGGAATTCGTTTTTGTCATTCACTGTTTGTATTTTGTATTGTAAAGGTGCCATTGTTTCAGAAAATGCAACCCACTGGCTAGAAGATGCTGGTAGACATCAAGAGCTGTTGAAAATCTATGAATCAGTTCTAGAAGTGTTCCCTGACTGTGGAAAAATAATAAATTCCCTTGGTGGTTACTTATTCAGGTGAGTAGTTATTCTACTATCACATCATTTTTTCCAACTCTTTCTTGGCATCTGTAGGCACCAGTTGTAAGTTTGTCATTTTTACTGGTATGGTGTAGTTATGTAATACATATTTTATATTTGTTATCTGAATTAATATACACCTTTGTGTGTTTGTGTTTTGTGTGTGTGCACTTATGCAAGATGCAAAAATGAGTAAGGTACATTATGTCTTCTTCTTCTGCCTTCTTAATTCCTGCATGTACCCAACTTGTCCATTCAAATGCAGATAGGCATTATTAATTTCAAATGAATGGTGTTTTGAATTTTGATTCACTTTTATCATTACAAAATGGTCCCCCTTGCTCTGTTGGATGCATATCCTTTGAATTTACATCTTTTATTCTTAGTGCATATTAAGTGAAAGATAAAAAATTAAGGTCACTTGTTTGTTGATAGGTACTCTTTTTTCTTTCAAGAGATGACCATCAATTGACATTGTGTATGACACCATCACCATGTATGCCAGTGTTCGTTCCCTGCCTGCTGTAGCAGCCTCCTTGCCTGCTGGTCTGCAGGTGTTGCCATGGAGCCGTGGCTGTCGGCGGTGGAGGCGGTGCTGGGCCGGCGCGGCCGCCGTCACGCCGCCCACATACGCCTCCAGCTGTTGTCCGTGTCTGCCGGCGTCCGACCCTGCTGCCTCTGGGACTGCTGTGCCCTCAGTCCGCCGACGGCAGCCCGCCTCCTGGCCGAGTGCCGCCGGCGCCGCCTGGTGGGCGGTCCTCTGGCCACACTCGTCCTGGCCGGAGACTCTCTCACCTGCCATCTCACCGCGCTGAGGACTCACCTGGCAGAAGCGGTGTCGACCACCGTACTCGTGGACGTGACGTCCCGGGTCGCCCCGGATGACGGGGACGGAAGTAGCGGCCGAGACGGGACAACTAGCAGACCGATCCTAGCCGGAGACGACGTCAGGGCGGCGTTCGTCGCTCAGACAGACTCTCTGCGCAGCCAGGTGTCTGCCGCGGCGGAGGACGCGGTGTTGGAGCTGCAGACCGGCCTCGGCTGGAGTCTGCCGGCGGCGGCGGGGGTCCTGCTCGGCTACCCCGTCGTGTACTGGCTGGAGCCTGCTCCCGCGGCGGAGGGGCCGGGGGAGGCGTGTCTCGCCGCGGTGCCGCTGTCGGTGTACCACGTCACGGTGGGCGTGGCCTCCCGCCGGCTGCCGCTGTTGTCCTTCAGCGTGCCGCGACACCTGATTGGTCGGGGTGGTGGCGAGCCGACGGAATCAGAGCCGTCCTCCGACCGTGACGCCGAGAATCAACGCTGCTGGGAGGACAGCCGCTCCAGTGGTCTGACTTCACACCTAAAGGCGATCACTCAAAAGGACAACAGCTGTCTCGCCGGCGATAGCCCTTCCGTGGACTTCACCAACCACCTCCTCGATGGCGGAGCAGCCAGTGACGCAGCCCATGACGCAAATGACGCAAGTGCTCCCGATAACGGCAGATCGCGGGCCGACTCGCCCGCGGCGGTGACTGCTCGCGTCTCCCGCTTCCTGGACAGGCTGCAGACGGCCTGCGTGCTGCTGGACTGGGCCGATGACGTGGAGGTCTCAGTAGAGGACGTCACCCTGCCGTATGTGGCGCTGTAACTTCGACCGCTCGTCGTGGCGATGCAGTCTGTGACAGGGCGCAGTGTCGGAGCCGGTCCTGGCCTTGGCGGGCATGGGCGGTGGATTTGCCGTAGTGGAGCGGACGGAGGCGACTTGATCGGGCATGGTGAGCACGGAGGAACATTATCTTGTTGATCCTGCACCCTGTCATGGAAGATTATCAAAGCATCCCGCCATCCTCCCCTCCATTCCACCTGTCCTTAATATCCCCAGACTTCAACGTGCCACCTCCACCGCCGCCGCCGCCGACGTTCACTATCGCCTGTACCGAATCTCGATAGAACCGTGCTTCTCAATGCAGCCTCGATACAGTTCGTCGTTCGTCCCTGGTTGCAGACATGGTCACGTGCTGCAGGCAGCGGCACACTTCCTGCGGGCGACGCAGGCCGACGGCCGCCTGGTGGCCGCCCGGGATAACCTGGACCGCGCCAACGCCCGCCTGGTGGACCGGTGGCACTTCACCATGCTCAACGACGCGCGGAGGAACGCGGCGTACGGCCGGGCGGTGCGGGCGGCGGCCGGCGGACTGACGAAGGGGGAGCTGGTGCTGGACGTCGGAGCCGGGACTGGACTGCTCAGGCAAGGACTGGGGTAGCCGAGCCTCACAGCGGTCGGCTTTCTTACGTGCCGAATTATATGCATTCTTTAAGTGGTTTTAATCGCTTTTTAATGAAGGGTGGTTCTTACGGCTTTCTAGAATCGCCTTAGTATTCGGGTGTGATTTCATCTTTGATAACAATGATGTGGTTGAAATACCGCACACCCAAAGTGTTTTTTTAGCGATGTCGTGTCCGGTAAATTCCTAAATGTCACTGGTGTTTTCGGCACTTCAGACATAATTAGTGTGCTGTGTTTAAGCTACTCTGCGCCTGATGTGCGTACTAGCGCCCTGTCATATATCCGTTATTTTGTATTCCACCACGACCCTGTTCTAGTATAATGGCGGCACAGGCGGGCACCTCTCCTGTGGTCGCCTGTGAGAGCTCGGAGGATGTTTGTTGTGTTTCCAGTATGATGGCGGCGCAGGCGGGCGCCGCTCCTGTGTACGCCTGTGAGAGCTCGGAGGTCATGTGTCAGGTGGCGGCCGCGACGCTGGCCGATAACGCCATGGAGCGGCGTGTCCAGCTCATCAACAAGTGGTCCCATCAGCTGACTGTGGGCGACGACCTCCCGCGCAGGTGGGTGACATGTCAGTCATACTAATACGGCGTCAGCGGTGAGATGTCAAATAATGTCAAACATGGCCTGCAGGGAGATGTCGGCGCCGGTTGTGTTCCACTGGCTAGCCGAAACAGGTTAATAATATTTTGGTGCTGAAATCTTGGATAAGGATATTGTTATTCATTCATGGCTTTAACTTTCGTATGGTCTTATGACCACTCGTTCATAACCACCCTTTTCACTGCAGCTCACAATACCTCTGTTGGCCCCGACCCCGTGTTTGCTATGTCCACCTGATTGCCACGCTCTGCCGCCGGTACCGGTCCTGTTTACTTACCGCGTCTGTTTCCCGTGTTGGCCGCAGGGCGGCGCTGCTGGTGACGGAGACGTTCGACGCCGGCCTGCTGGGGGAGCACGTGCTGGCCACTCTGCAGCACGCCTGGCGCCACCTGCTGCTGCCGCCCGGTCAGGGCCGCGTGCTGCCGGCGGCCGCCGCCGTCTGGGCCGCCGCTGTGCAGAGCGGGGAGCTACACCGCCAGCTGACTGGCCGTCTGCCTTCCGGCGCTCCACTCCGTCGGAAGATGACTGAGCCGTACTGGTCAGAGCGGCTGGACGACGCCCCGGGCGGGTACAGGCTGCTGTCGGAGCCCGTACAGGTGTACTCGGTCGATTTCAACGACCCGCTGAGTATAGAGCGGGGTTTGAGTGGTGTCGAGGCGCGTCATGTGACCCGCTGCACGGCCGCCGGCCGGCTGGACGCGCTGGTCACGTGGTTTGAGCTCCAGTTGGGTGGTGGAGAGGTGTTGAGCAGTGCGCCGGGGGAGGGCACGTGCTGGGAGCAAGCGGTGTACCCGGTACCGGTGGGCCGCGCGGTACGGCCCGGCCAGGCGATCACACTGCGGAGCATCTGCAGGGGACACCTGGAGCTGCGGCTGGATGATACTCCGGCAGAGGCCGCTGCTGTCAGTGGTGAGACTGCTGAAACCGCTGGGGGTACTGAAGCTGGTGAGGAGCTTCCTGCAGCTGCTGAAAAGGCCGCTGAAGACACGGAAGTATGCCACGCCACTGACGCTGTTGAGGCTCTAGGAGGTGCTGAGTGTGCTGGAACTGCTGAACATGCTGAAGTTGCCGGAGCTGGTGTGACGGACTCTGGTGACGCTGAGGAAGTCAGTCCAGAGGCGCTGGCGTTCATCAATGACATCTCCCAGGTGGCGGCTCTGGAGGCGGCACTGCGTCACTGGCGGGCCGGTCGCCCCCCGGAGCCGCCGCCGCGGCTACTGGACCTGTGTCCCGTGCCTCTCAGTCGTGTGATGGATCTGGGTGACGCCCGAGCCAGCCGTGCGGACTGTACAAACCTGGGTGCGGCGGCGGCGACCGGTCCGCCGGAGGGTGCGAACTGTGGGTCTGCGGCAGCCGCTATGGACCAGGACCGGGGTCGGCCGGAGGGTACGGACCGGGACGAGGGGCTGGACGGCAGCTGGGACGCCGTCCTTAGCGCTCCGGTGCTGCCCTCTGGACGGCTCGACCCTGTCGTGATGCGAGCGGTACAAAGGTGAGGTGATTGCTGGCGGTGTGTGGTGATTGTTAGGTGATATTGTTGTGGTATTGCGGCTCTTGCTGTTATGCCTGCGTTGCTGTCTGATCAGGTGTTATATATTATATATGGAGAACCCATGAGGAATGTCGGGCATTTGTTTTTACGATCGGAAACCTTCCCGTAGTTCAATTTTAGCCATTCTTGTTTAAAAATCGGCAGCGTGCATTGCGCTGGCCAGATAAGCCCTCCCCCCCCCCCCGAAATTCCAACGGGAATCAGTTTAATTGCCAGTTTAAATGCTGGCGGTGTGTGGTGATTGTTAGGTGATATTGTTGTGGTATTGCGGCTCTTGCTGTTATGCCTGCGTTGCTGTC
>JARFNZ010015230.1:0-10594 GCA_031763405.1 Balanus nubilus
AGGGAGGGGGGGGGGGAGGGCCACGGCCACCTGACTCCCACCACCTCGTCAGTGGCTGGACGGGACAGGCGTCCCCGACAGCTGACCAGGCCAGCCGACACAGGGGGCCGACCACCGTCTGCCGCCGGCCTGATCCCCCACTTAGTCGGCCGACCGAGCACCTAATGCCGCCATCGGCCGGCGACGGCCCCGGGACAAACCAACTCACCGCCAGAGCGGCCAAGAAATTAATCAGCCGCCGCGAGCCACACGAGGGCGGAGACGAGATCGCCCAGAGGCTGCACCGCATAACGGAGGTCAGCACAGGTCACGGGACGCGCCCAACAGTCCGCCATCGGAGACGAAATGCGCCACCTTGTGTAAGCGTGGACAATGAATACCTACAAGAGATGTCCAATAGCCTTTACAGTAGAAAACTGAGCGGCCAATAGAAGACGCCAGTTTAGTGCTGATAAATAGTCAATAGGCACACGCTCAACCTCCCCGACGCCGGCCACACCACGGTGACGTCGCCAATCTATCCCAGGCCAAATTACGACGACAGCAAAACGTTAAAGCACGCAGATGCAATCTCCGTCACTTAAGCTGGCCGCCCTGAACGGAATCTCTGAGCTTTTAGATACAGATCGGATTCTCTCGGGATTCGCCAATATTGGGGCATCATGCCAACATTGGTGCAGACTGCCAAAAAAGGTTAAACTGGGATGGCTTTCAAAATCGACATGCTCCGGGCGGTGTCAGAAAAGTGTCCCATTCCTCCATTTTTATGAACTTAAAAATTTTGTTCCCTGAAAAGTTTTACTGGGTGCAAATGGCTAACAATGGAAAATGGCAGGGGAAGGGAAGATATATTATTATATATGCTGCTATCATCATAGGAGTAAGGGCAACCTTGAAGGCCTTCACTTCAGAGAATTACAAGTTCTACAATTGTGTAAAGCAGCAATGTGTATAGCTAACAGTGGTGGCTTGAGCTTGCATTCTGCGCCACCTGACCTAGTAGCAGGCAGGCTCGTTTCGTTGAGTAAGTGATGTTATGGCAGGGTTACGCAGGCATAGTCAAGTGCGAAGTTCCGCCAGTTTGAGAGTGTCAACCACAGTGCCAAAAGCATTAAAAGTTGGTATGCCTACGCATTATAAAATTGGTTCCGCCGCTGGTGAAAAACGCGTTGTACTAATACCTAGCAATGCAAAATTCGCTCCGCCGCTGGCGAAAAAATTTGTTCCGTGAACTTGGGTAGTGGAACCACTTCTCAGAGAACACATATTTTAGTCGCTTAAAGTCGGCTCCATCTCCCGAGTTCTCACGATCTAGCCCACTGTCAGGTTATTTAAAAAAAAAACAGCCTAAAGTGACAAGGTATCACAGGTCTGGCCACCCCACCAAACTCCACTTGCACCAGCGATTTGAATAAAAAATGCGCAGAGCGCAGTAAAATGAACATACAATATTAGGATAGCTAGCTTGACAGGAAAAACTACCACAAAATATAACCAGCTCGGAACTGCTTGAAACGCCATCTATATGTGGTGTACTGAACTGAAAGTAGCACAAACTTCCAGCCCTCGCTGAAAGGTCTAGGAACGCTGTCCGAAATCCCAGACTAGGTGGTGGTGTATTGTTTTATTTTCTTTCTTTTTTGGGGGGAGAAGGGGGGCGCAACTTTTGCGGTTATGTGGCGCCCATTATTCCAGCCCAGATGGTTACTGTTTGATAACTGTTTGATTGATGAGTAAAAAACTGCATGTAGCAGTTACTTGCAATAGAGGATAAGAACAGAGTAGCTACCTAGCTTACTACTCAGCCCTCTGGCAGTAAGTACTTGAAATAGGAGTCAGAAAAATCAAACAGGGCACATAACAGAGCTGCTGCTTGGTAGCTATACCAAGCTCAATGCTACCAAGCTGAACTGCTGTTTGCAAATGTACTCATTAAACCCACCTCAGCAGTGTAAACTGAGGGTTATATTGGGCATGAAACAAGTAGGTAACTGCTTTAGCAAAGTTAATGAATGAGGAACCCTTCACCCATGTTCACTTAGTTGCAAAGGAGAGAAATGCTCTATGTTGGGTACTTACTGGTAGTGGAGGATGAGTCAGTTCACCTGAAACAAAAAGTTGTTGTATAAATGGGCTATCTTCAAATAGGTTACAATCTTCCCCCACTAGACTGACTAGTCCAAAATGGCACCATATGCTAATGCCATAATCAAATGTACTTTCTGCTACCTGTATGTTACATTAAGTTTAAATACAAAATATGCTTTAAGATGAATATATTAAGCACTATATTACTTGGATGAATATACCACTTGGAATATAACTTATTCCAAGTAATAAATACAATGGGCAGGGATTACCTCAAGCTGTACAAACCACACCATCAAACAATGAAGAGGTGAAAATTATTTTTCATAGTTATTAACAAATGGAATATGTAAAATTTTGAAAGCAAGAGATCAGTATTGTCCAATTCAAATCAAGATATGACAAGCATAAAGGAATTGATTAAAATTAAGCTTTTTGCTAAAGAGGGGTGAAATGCAAGAAAAAATGCAAGAAAAAATGAAATGTTGAGATATGGACTACACCATAGACCAAGGTGTCTATTTGAGTCACTTTGAGCCTGCAACTTCATGATTCTTAATTCTTGAAAAATTTCACTGTTCATAGGTAACACTGTGACAAACTCCCACACACACAATAGGCCCCTCAGCTCAGCCCACCTTGTCCTATTTATTACGTAATGCAGGTTGTCAATGGATGGCCTCAGCCCCTAATGTTACTGACTCACATCACCAAACAGCACACAATTTGGTGTTACTCCACTTTACTACCTATTCACACACAAAAATTACTATATGGATTGGCATATTTTGGACCTGAAACATCCCATTCAAGTGAAAGACAAATGAAGTGTGATTCACAATATTTATCTTGTTATTTGAGCATATACTGTTCACACCACACATGCATTACCTTCACCCAGCTGCCATTGCCATCAAGTTGTCAAGGTCATCACATTGATGCATGCAACAATTCAGTTTTTTTCTAACATCCTAGTGATGTCATGGGAATGTATATTGGCTATTGTGATATCCATCATGCTATGTGCATATATGGGAAACTGGGGTTTCAGGTGGGGGAAAAGTGAGAAACAGAACATTTTGGCAGTGTCCTAAAATTGTCAAATTTGGGTGGGATACAACACCCTATTGACAGCATTTTTCCACTCTTTCTCCCTAATTTTACAATGAATTTTCCACTCTCACCTAAACAGTGCTACTTTTACAGGATCTGATGCTCAAAAGACGGGTTTTGTCAAAACTGAGCGCATCATTTAGTATCTTTGGCAGGATTTTCCGTTCTAAATGCCCATATTGCGTTGAATTTTACACTCATTACTGCATATTTTGGGGCTGAATTTTCCACTCCCCACCCTAGCTTCAAAACAATTCTAGGACCCTGGGTGAAAGTGTGCCACATAGTTAAATTTATGTATATTTTTGTATGCTAAGGCAACTAAGCAACAGTGCCATCTCCACTATGAAATAAGTGAATAATACAGATTGTAAAAGATAGCTATTGCATTGGGACCTAATGGACACAATATCACCCAGAGACAGGAACAGCCACAAGGCAAGCACTTAGGGAAGGGTTGCAAATGTATGGTTGTCTTATCAATCAGTAATCAGTATCCGCAAATAACCTGCTGGTCTCAGGACTGTAGTACCCATTCTCATTGAATTCCTGATTCCATGCATAACTCAATCTGAATCAGGTACCTATTTTGTACCTGACTCAAGTCCAATGATCATCCCATCACAGCCTTGAATGTGTTGAGCGAGGGAGCACAGACCACTTTGGATGGGAGGCTGTTCCATTCCAGTCATTCACTATGTATGAGGCAAAAGCAAACTGTATAAGCCTTGTGGTAGTAAGGCTTTATGGAGTTTGAATGGATGATCTCTTGTTGTGCCACTAGCATGTGTAAAGAATGTACCAACTCTGGAACTTTTCCTTTCAGGCTGTCATTCTTTCACTTTTGTCAGCTTTTATCTGATAACTTGTGTTGACATGCTAATTGGGTATGTTTTGAAACAAAGGCTTAGATTAAAAAGGTAATGTTTGTGATGTAATCTCACTTCCTATCAACACTTCCAGGGCTCTCCCAGGGCTCTCCTGGGCCTTCTGATTGGGTCAGGAACCAAGCTGACTTGAAGTGTCACATTGTTGCTTGGCCAGCAAAGTGGTAAAACATATAGGATTAGGAACAAAATTGCAAAGCAATTATGTCATTCTTCCAGAAAATACCCCACTAAATATATAACAGGAATGTTTTAAAAAATAGGATGAAATATTAAGTGTGTGCATTTTGCAGTTTGCTCATAATTATGCATATCATATGTTTTTTCTTCAGTAAAATGTATGTAACAGCTAACTTATCAATGCTGCATAATATACCCCAGTTCAATATCAAGGATATGTGTCTGGAACAATTTGGCTATGTCTTAGCATGTAAGAGGTTCAACACATTTACTAACCCTGCCTTTTTTACATCTGGTGTTTTTTAACCCTAAGAATGAACAGTGCTCTGGAAATCCCAGCATAATGCTTAAAGAATACATCAGATAATATTGGTTGTAGCTCTCACCAGGTAGATAAAGGGTGCCAACCAACAGCTTTCTGTGTTGCAAACGGGCGGTGGAGGGGTCAGAGGTCACTGACCCGCAGGGCGCTGGATCGGAAGGAGGGGTGACTTGACAGGGTTTTGGGAGCATCAATGATAGTGGAGATACACATTGAATACGTATGCAGATGCGCGAACGCGTATCAATGTACATACGTCAGCTTGATAGTGTTGATTGTGCATTGGATAATGGACCTTCACAGCTGCACATTACTCATTTGCAGCTTTGTAGTGTTCACATCTGATAAGCTTTATAAATGTTTTGAATTAAATTGACTGTCTTCATTTTCAGGTCATCCTCAACTGGTCAAGCTGGTAAAACATAATGAAAGAAGAAATAACGGAACACTTCTTTGAGGGTGTTGAAAAACTCCTTGAAGTATGGGTTGGCCCTACTGACCATGTGAATAAGAAAAGTGATCTGAGGGATATTCCCAGGTAATATTTAAATGTTTTGTTTTCATATTTCTTAAACTACATAGAGGCATAATATAAACTTTGCTAGTGCTGGGCAAAACTGCATGTGCGGGGGGAGTAATGCAACTGGATCACCCCCAATGGAGCCTAGAATTTGCTGCTGCTGCTTGCGGCTTTTGTCGAGAGAAAGCCGTTGATACCCGATTTTAAGGCCCTTGGTCATTTGGTGACCTGCGAGGTCAAGTCAATGCCCGATAATTACCAAATTGTGTGAGTGCAGATATGTTAATGTATAATGACTTCTTCTCAAGCTAAAGCTGTGCTCTAAAGACAAAAGATGTTCTTTGTCATCAGTAGATGAAACCACGTTTAGATGCATCTCACGTCTCAGTTAACTTTTATCTTTGTAAAAAGCCAAAATGCCATCTCAGGTTGTCAGAGGTAAGTGACCTCGGCTGACTGAAAGGCCATGACCAGGGCTGCGGAGTCAGCAAATTTTAATTAACTTCTACTCCAACCCCGACTCCGACGCCGACTCCGACTTTGCTCCGACTCCGGCCTATATCCTATTCTCCTAATGATTGCTAAAGAAGAGTGTCTGCATGGTCATTCATTTCCCATTTCTTTTCTTTCTAACGGCGCTTAAAACAATTGTACACGGCCCCGGCACGGACGCAGCTTGTAAGCCGCAAATACAGTCAGTTGCACAGGCGTACAGACGACAAAACCCGCGAAACGGATATCGAGTGACGAACGCGTCTAGCCGCCGACCCAGCTTGTCTTGTAATTTCTACCCGGCCTCCCCTCCCCCCGGCATAGTCATTACTTTGTCTTAAGTTTTAAGAAGTTTGAAGCAGATTATCATGATATGATTTTAAGCTCATTGATGAAACGAGCATGACATTGCTAAAAATACTGCTTTATTTTGCGTCAGGCGTTAGCGTAATTTTACCGATACGATTTAACTATACCATATATAACAACAGAAGACGCCGTGATCGGCGATTGACAGGCGAGCGCGCTATGAGTAAATGTAAACGGGATGTGTCTCGATAGGAATCGGTCAATCAAGTTTGCGTTCTGGGCGTGGCATGCTTCTTGATAAAATAACGTGAAAAATGCTGGATGACTATCGAAAGCATTGCCCACGCGATTTACACCGACAATTGAAAAAATGGGTGTGCAAACGCACCATACCCCTCAAATGGAAAGCTAATAACTTATGGTTCCCTAACCACACCCCAACTTTGAACACAATTGGCCTGACCATTTTCGAGACATAGAAAAGGGATGTTGTTCATGTGCGCATGTGCATATTCCACCACCGCTGACTTGTGAAAAAATATCGTGGTCAATGGGTTCCTAACCAACAGATGCACCTGCAGATGCAGATGCACCTGACCTGACCTGACCTGACCTGACCCGACTCGTCTAAAGCGTGTAGCGTTCCCAACCACACACCAAATTTCAAGACCATCGGCTCAGCCGTTTCCGAGATAAAATAAAGGGATGTGCAAGTGCGCACGTACAGATGCACTCCACCTCTGACTCGTGAAAATCTCGTAGTTAATGTGTCCCTAACCACACACCAAATTTGAATACAATCGGCCAGCCATTCCCGAAATGAAAAAAGATGTGCACGTGCGCAGCACATCGGGAGATGATGACGGTTTCGTGACTTCATGTGACGCCATTTTGGGCCTAAAAAGGACGAATATTTCTAATGCTCAAAGAACATCGAGTTTAAAAACAAATGACGAAACAAAAACGTCACAATGCAGGAAATGACATTGTCTCATTGATTGCTTTCTCGGATTTTGAAAACGTTTATTTTTTAACCCCGTAAATATAACTGATTTAAAAAAAAAACAAAATTGTACATAGCTTTTAAAAATGCTATACATGTTAACCCTCGCTAGTGTCAGGGGTGGTTGCAACCCCCTCGGTTTTTCGGGAATAACTCGCGTAAAAAAATGGCGGATCGAACGAAAATTTTCGTTACCCTGGTATTGTTAAATTTTACACCTACTCTGACAATTCAGAAACCGTGACCTCGATGGCCTGTGACCTGTGACCTTTTTCGCAAGGCCATGTCAAGCTCAAATGGCGTTCTGTGGCATATCGATGCTCATACCTCGCGCGCTTCCTGATTTTTGATGTTCAAGAGTATACAAACAGGTGTTGTCATGCGACCTCCATGGTTTCCAATGAGGTCATGGCCACCCAAAGGTCAACCAAGGTCACTGACCTGAAGACCTCGAATGACCTTTTTATATTTCCAGTGCTGTCTAGAGTTTTTTTTTGTGTGTGCCCTGATTTCGAATTTCACATCCATTTTACACAAATCCGGGTTCAAATGAGGTCATGATCTACCACAGGTAAAGCGAGGCTGCTGACCTCAGATGCCTAAGTTGGCCTTTGACCTTTGACTAGGAATAAAGGTCAACTGAGACCTGAAATGTATCCAAACGCATTATCCTGACCAAAAGGAACGTCTTGGTCTTTAGAGCAAGACTCTATCTGGATTAGAAGTCATTCTATATCGGCAAAAATGGTAACTTCGGGTCATTGGCCTGAGCTCAGAGGTAACCAAATAAACCAGGAACTAAAAATTGGGTAACGTCAGCTTCGTCTCGTCACAAGCAATACGCTCTTCTTTACCGCGGAGCTCTACCTCAATTAGGGGCGAATCGGCAGGGGGTTGCATTACCCCCCCCCCCCCTCCCCTACACGGAGACGCAGCAGTCTTGCTGTACCCTGGCGATGGTTAAAGCTACCTATGAATTACCCCTGAACCAAATTTCAAAGCAATGTCCTTATTTTTGACTGAGTGAGATTCGACCTTTCTTGGCTGATGAGATAGGTTGGAATGGGTGACTGATGTGCAGTCTACGTTTATTCTTGTCAAGTATTGTAGTAGTGCCGTGCGGCTTCTTAAATATTTTTTTATTGAAAACTCTAACAGTGATTGTTCTTTGACCGAAAATGACGTGACATGAGTAGCTAAAGCGTTATCTCTCAAAGTAGCCCAACATTTATTTTTTAAATATCTGACCGAAAATGACGTGACATTAGTAGCTAAAGCGTTGTCTCCCAAAGTAACCCAATATTTATTTTTTAAATATCAGAAGGCGTAGAATTTATGCAGCATAAGGTATAAATTAAGCTAGGTATATAGTTAGGCAATAGCTTAAAGTCATTAGGCTTTATGTCAAAATCTTCCATGGTTGTCAAACTATTGGGATGTTGGTGGAGGGAGGGGTAATTTTTACCACCACCACCACCATCCTCCCACTTGGTCCGCTGGTTAATGTGGCTTATTCCATATTTATCTGACATTGTATTGCAGGGAGGCACTGAACCAGCTGATGGAGGATGCCAAGTGTGAGATCATCAGCACCCGGTCGAGCAACCTGGTGGACGCATACGTGCTCAGGTCAGTACATTACTTCCTTGTCAGTGTCATGCAAAGAAGAAAGTGATCAGATCATGCTTAACCCATCACAAACATAACAGCTGAAAGACGATGCCGGGTATGTTTTTTTAAACATTAAGTTCGAGCGTGTGGTAAATGGCTTTCGGCTGTCTGAGATTCAATGTAAAGTCAATGGGTGAAAGCTTCCGTCCCACCGGGCATGACCTCAGATGATCTTGACTACCAAGGGCTTAGAATGTCTTGAGATATTCTTTCATGCTTTGCTATTCGTTCGATAAATTTGCCAGGGCTATCGATCGCCATTGGATTTCGCACGCTCGCGCTAGTGTTTAAAATATACATAGACCTATGTTAATGCACATTTTTAGTAATATGTAAAAGAAAACAAGGCAAACAATCATGGGTAGATTGATACAAAATAATAAAATTATAAAATCATTGCTTCTTGATAAACTCATTGCACTTGACCCCGCCTGTTAAATTTTAAGGCAAAAGTGTTTTTTTTTTTGCAAGAATCCCACATAGCTACAATGCCGATAAATACAATTTAACTCACAGTCGATTTTTTTATTAGGGACATTTGCATTACCAGCACGTGACAACTTTGAAATACACGTTGGACCGTGAAAAACTCGTTTGCTTTTTGAAAATAAACGTATAGTTGCGTCACTTTCAAGTCTTACCATCATTGTCATCATCGGAGTAAATTTTTGACTCGTTCCAAATTAAGTCATGTAATTTAATTGATTAAACATGGTAACTTGATATATCTGTCCGCGTATCTTCTCCCCATATTTCGTCTTCCGCATTCATCTATCTTCGTGAATATTCTTATCCACGCTGAATTGTTTGCTGATTTAACTCTTGAATTCGTCGTTTGTTCTTGTTGTCGTTCTCGAGATCTTGTGTTCCAGTGCATGTATGTTTTTGCAATTAATGCCGTCTTCAAATATCGACGGTGCTGTTTTGGGCTTATGTCACGCAATTCAGCTTCACCCCCTGAGCCGCAGCTCTTCTGTATTGTTTGTCTTTTGGGCCAAGGCCAGGGACAGGGGAGGAACCACAGACTCCTACAACCCCTCTCTCCACTTGTCGAGTTGACTGTGTCCGGTGCTGTTGGTCACTGGGCGAGGACAGCGCACTTGACTGGTGACACTGGCTCACTCCGTGCCGCAGCGAGAGCAGCATGTTCATATCGCGCTGCCGCTTCATCCTGAAGACGTGTGGCACCACCACGCCGCTTAAGTGCATCAATCGCCTGTTGGGCTTCGTCAAGCAGTACACCAGCTTCACACAGGTCGAGGTGAGTCTCCCTTACTTGGCGCAGAGTTTTTCCGTCAAATATTTACATTTATTTCCAAACATCTTCCTGAAAACATTTCATTAGTGACTACAAAACATTAAATTAGAAACATTCGAGACGTCAAAGCGAAGAACCCAAACATTAATAACGTTGAAGGCGGCACCCATCCGCGCCCTTTCACGTTTATCTGCGGCCTTTTCTCGGCGAAGCGGTTCCCTCTGTCCCCCCCCCCCACACCCCGCGAACTGTGCTGAGGGTTTTCCAGGCTATCCCGTGTCCTTCAAGACACCCTGAGTCATCCGGGACAACTACAAGGAATCCAAGGCACGCCATTTGGCAAGGGATAAACACGTTATCACTCGCGTCAGATACACGATCACAAATTCAGATGAGCGTTGGCCGCAGTTTGCCTCACAACGGATGGAACTTTCTTTTGTAAAGTTCGACGTTTCGAGATAGCGGGCGACAAAATCCCCCGTTTCTAAAAATGTCACTTACTGTCTTAATTGGTACTTTGTAAAATTTGTATAACCGAGTCTACCCAACTACCTGAATATATTATCGAATCACAAGGCCAAAACTGGAAACGCTGTTATCAATGGGGTGCCAGCCAGAGGTTGGGGGGCCAGCCAGAGGTTGGGGGGCCAGCCAGAGGTTGGGGGGCCAGCCAGAGGTTGGGGAGGCCAGCCAGAGGTTGGGGAGGGGCCAGCCAGAGGTTGGGGAGGGGCCAGCCAGGGGTCGGGAGCCC